>JAUKPT010003870.1:0-11626 GCA_032273505.1 Nanomia bijuga | reverse complement strand
CTTTTTAACATCAAATTATCACAATTAGTTATAACAATACATAATTAAAAATATAAAAAAACGCCCATTGAGAAGCACGAATTAGCAATTACAAAATATCAATCGACACTTATGTTCATAGTTTATAGTTTTAAATCTATAAAAATGTTTTTAGCTACTTTATTTTGCAACATTATGAAACATTTACGCCTCTATTTAAGTAATTAACTACATTTTTACTTATAAACTTTTACACTCATTAACAATCAGGATTAGTTTTATACAAAAGAAACTCGCTTATTTAAAACGTCACCCCCTGAAACCTAACCGACTTATTATAATTTTTAATAGGCCCTGTCACACTAATTAATCAGATTAAATGGATTTAGTACATCAAGTTTTATTGAATGAATCTTTCATGCGTCAACGGAAATGTCTATAATTTGATTTATTTTCTAGCGAGACACGGTCTATTAACTATTAACTATTAACTCGCTTATATCCACGATCATAAAGATAAAACATTGCTAGCATATATGTCGCGAATTACGAAAAGGTGTGTTAAACTCTATATAATTAATCAATATAATTTGATTAATCTTCTAGTATGACATGTCCTTTTATTCCATACTTACCAGGGGGAGGGCAAGGATGTTCGTTACATCTCTCATACTTAACAGTGTTACCAATACATTTAGCCTTGGTGATAGTACACGTTCGAACATATTTAATGAATCCACCATTACATGATTTCGAACACGTGGCATGTGGAACCCAATCGGAAAAGATTCCACCGACTAAAACAAAACAAGTGAGCTTGAGGTATGCAATATATTTATAACAAAAAGTAGGTCCTGATCAGACCGAGGAGATTTCCCACCGATCAAAACGAAGTTTTCACAATAAAATGGATCGTTAGGAACGAAATTCCCACGATCATTGGTCATATTTGTCTCATCCGTTAGTCTGATTAGGGTTAAGAAGGAAGTGATAGGGTTTAAGAAAGTGAAAGACATATAAACAATCGAAAACAATACACTTACGATTTGGGTCTTTTCGGTTACTCTAGAATAAAGGAAAATGAAAACCAAATTCATTTTTTTGATAATGAGTGAGAGTAGGTGGGTAAATTGATCAAACAATAGAATTAATGCGACATCACGATACTTGTATAAACCGGTTTATCCCTCATTTTTTCGGATTTAAGAAAAAAATATCTCTGACATGTTGGACCAGCTAACTTTTTGAACCATCACTAGTCACTATAAACCATAAGAAACCACTATGAGCAACGATAGAGAAACTTGTTAGGTCAGTTACAAAGAAGATTTTTTCATTTTTGATATAGACTGTTCCATCATAAATAAAGTGCAAACAAGACTGGGCCTGTCCATGGCCACCTTGAGGTGGCCATGGCCTGTCATAAATATATGAATGTCTTACCATCAGCTTGGCATATTGACCATACACTTTGAGATACACATTGTTCTCTGCATTTTTTATTAAACTAATCTTTACACATCTACATGTGCTTCCATTGTATAGAACATCTGATCTTAATCGCAGACATTTATGCGAACAACTTAATTTTGATTCGACACCCTCTTCTTCGAAGACAACACTTTCCTTTGAAAGTATCATCTGGCCTCCATTTTCATTGTAGATTGAACTTTCAACAAATTTCAAAATGCAGATAGCCAAGAATAATTTCATCTTAAAACTCTCTGTTCGTAATGTCACTGTTCTTCTTTGTAGAATCATAAATAAATGAGAAAAATGTTCTTTACTTTAATTAAAACCCCGTCTCGCTATCATTTTGGAAAAGATCAAATTGAGATTATCACTCCACTCGCCGATCCCTCTTCTTTCTTATCATATTTGATTAATGCACTTTATAAAGATGAGATTTATAATTTTCTTCAGGTCATGCTTCCATACTTGTTGAAAATTGAAGCCAAACTGAATTTTATATTTCCAAAATTGGATCTTTGTTTCATCATCATAACAAGAATGAATGATGTCATGAATAATTCATGAGGAAGTAAAATGCCGCGCCTTGTATCACGTATTTCCGTTTACAGTACTATATTGTTAGAAATCAGCCGACTCAGCATTTTTGTCTACATTTTGCGGGAATTAATTTTTACGAATAGGTCAAAATGGGCATAAATTCAAGTTGAGAGATATTGTCAAAAACATGATCTTAGCAATGACCAAATAGCATTTAATTTATATGAATAAGACGTTAATTTTTAATGTTTCAACATCATTTGTGTCACTTTCAAGAATAAATAAAAATTAAAGTATTATCGGCGGAAAAATATTCTTGAGGATTTTCTAAGAATCTTTTCGAATCTCTTGTCAGTAACGTTCTGAATCTTTCAAAATCTTGCAGTATCTTTCGAAATCTTTCGAAATCTTTGGACTTGGTTCTTTGATATTCTTTTGTTTTTTTCAAGAGAACTTCAGAAAAGACTTCAGAAAAACTTGATGAAGTTGGAATTATTCGGACATCTTGGTATTTCTTGACTTTTTGGATGTTCGAATTTCAAATTTAAATGTTCAGATAATCATAGAATTGGAAGTGATGAAATCTTTTGGAATTTCTCGGAACCATTGGAAATTCTTTTTTACGTTTTTTTAATACAGAAAAACCACACGCCAATGATATGTTAAAAAAAGAAATATACTAAAACTTACAGAGCGCAAAAACACAAATTTAAATAGACATCATAACACGTTTAGTCTGTTTCTCTTTTTGTTTTTTTATTTAAAGTAAAATGATTTACAACGAATGGGACGTAAAATAAAACAAAATAAAAAGATTAAAATTAAAACAAAGACTATCAGTGGAATGATACTAATTATCTATACCCACTGATACACGAGAAAACACAGAATGTGTCTCATGGTTGCCTTGAGAAATTTCGTTATGTGAAAGAAGGCGAGGTTTTTAAGTTCTAAAGGAAAAGATTTCCAAGAAATTGAAACAGATTCTATTTCAGGATCACCACTGCTGAGCGATTTTAAAAGATACATAAACTTACAAGGTTCAAGAAGAAAAGTCTTCCAAAAATTGTAACAGGTTTTATTTTAGGATCACCACTGCTGAGCAATTTTAAAAGATACAAAAACTTATAACGTTCGAAAAGATTTTGTTGATTAATTCACTGTTGTTGGTTTAGTTGTTTTTATTCAAAAAAATAATCGATGAAAACTTTCAACAGAGTAACAACAACAAGAACTCATCCGTGTTTTTGTAAAAAAGTCAATAGATGATGCTTGTTACGAACTAAATTTAAACTAGTCTCGAACTAAATTTCATTCATTACGAAAATTTTACGACTTTTTTAATGATCGATGAATTTTGATTTTCGTATTTCAGTACCAAATCGACCATACCATCTGCATATTTCATGAGCTATGTAAGGGAGCGTTCAAGTGTTATGTAACGCCTAAATGGGGGATGGGGTATTTCATTTTGTTACGCCCCTACATAAAACAATTCTTTTTCCCAATTTAATTTGCCAAATAGTGCGTTACGTAACACTTGAACGTTCCCTGATGGTTCCTTGATAATGGTTGACCAGATTATTTATTTTAATACTATAATACTAATATAGTAGTCCGTGAATTAGATTAGTCCTACTAGACTAATATCGCACACGTGTTTCTTGAAGGGCATTTCCGTACTTGTATCATTTTTATCATTTTTTTCACTTTCATCAATTTTAGCACTTTTATTATTTTTATTATTTTTAGCATTTTTAGAATTTTTAGAATTTTTAGTATTTCTAATGCATTTTTAGTGGTCAGGGGAGATTGACGTTTAAGTTTTGCATAAAATGAACTAAATTTTTCAAAACTAGCATCAATTTCAACGAAAGGTCATACTTAGCTCACGTCCTTTAGTGCTTGACTCTACTGGCCACTGAAAGTTGACTAAAATGCTGTCCACTTCACGGGCTAACGAGGCTAACACTTCATTTTTAAGGAAAATAATCTTGAAATTCAAAATCAGTGTACCAACAATTGTTCAGTTATGCTATTTGTTGAACAAAAGAAGTTCTTTAGACAACCTAATGTATGTTTAATGAATCTTGGCAGCAAAACAAGACGTTATAACGATAAAAATGAACTACTTCCATACAATCAAAACAATGCATTGATTTCTTTGACATGATTTTTTTTCATTGGGTTGCTGCTGCAGAGAAAAGGAATACAGATCAACAACAAACAACAAACCATTTCTGTTCAAATATCTCAAAAGTACGTCAAATTGTCCCTTTTAATCAAATTTTGATGTATTTGCTCTAGTCAAAAAATGACGAAGTGGACCAGCCAAAACCATGAAAATCCATAGCTCTTAAATTAAAAACTATATTTTCATCATATCTGATAAGAAAGATGGATCTTTGTCTATGGGTGGATAAAATAAATGTCAACACAGCAAATCGTTGATAATTTTCTGATGAATGGGTTGGACACACTAATGTGTAATTCTTTCTTAAAAGGAACTACTCGTTTTCTCAAACTCTTAGAGTAGGGGTCATAGAAAAACGACGTCCAGTATTATGGAATAATGTTTTGACATCCCACCCGCCCTAATCCAGTAGCTTCCAAATCACCTGTGCCTTCTCCTTTGGAAATCCAATTTTAAGGAGACCCACCCCCTTGGCTATTATTTGGAATCTGAGAGTAGAGCCAAATAAAATAAATAAATTGTAGAAAAATAAAAGATACAACGAAAATTCTTTATCTGGTATAATTAAGGAATTAATGAATTTGTATTAAATAAAGTTAATGTAATCAAAATGAATAACAATATTTTTTGCAAATTCTATTGTTCCAGTTAAACTGTAAAACAAACTATCAGCGCCTCAACGCCACCCAATCTCTACTTGACCCCGTTGTTTAGTTCTTCCACAGGGGCTTCTCGACAAACTCAACAATAGGTTTCATTGGCACGTGATCACTTTCGAATACCAACATTCGATTCAGTCCCGATCGAAGAATATTTCGTGGAACATATAACGTTCGTTGAGGACCGAGTGGTGTCCAATAGCGTCCGACGTTGAAACCGTTGACTAGAACGAAACCCTATAAATGAAAATATGAGAAAATTAAAGATCTGATTTTACCTTGACTACTTTAAATTTTGCTCAGTTCCTAACTAGCTCAATTTTCTTTCACTTGAAACAAACAAAAAACAACTCGACATTCATTATTAACAAAAATTTCAGACAAAAAAATTTGGACAAAACTTTGCCAACATTTCGAACTTTCGGACAACATTTTAGGACAAAAATGATATTTGCATGTCCAATTCGGACGTTTTTGAAAGTCGTTTTTCCTCTCTTTTTTAGCTATTTTGAGCTTTTATGAGGCTAGAAGTTTGTTATACGTTCGCAAAATTATTTTTCTCTATTTCAGAATTTTTCGAAGAAAAGGATTGAAAATTCACTTAATCAACATGAGAGGTTGCTAATTGATCGCAATTTTTTTTATCAAAATTTCAAGAAACAAAAATTTCACCTAATGTCGGACGCTTTTAAATTTCGGACATTTAGTCCGAAATTTAAATTGTCCAAAAAATATTGGTAATAATGTAGACGTAAACACTTTGTAAACCCACTGTAAAAAATACTTTAAAGAGTACAGTATCAAGTAGCACTTGCAGTTACGGGAGAATGGAAATACTTTGAAAAAATGTGAAGCTGTTTGAAAGAACTTACCTTGTTCCACGCGTCCAACTTGAGAAATGTATCGCAACAATTATCTGACAATGAAAATGAGAAGTATGCAACACCAGGTGTTCTCTTCATATCACGTGACCTCTCTCCACCAATGAAAAGTTCTTCTTTTAATGCTGACTCAGCACTGTGCAGGAGAGCAGTTTCATTCATAGGGAACATTTGCCAATTCTCCAACACTCCTCCGTTTAAAGTGACAGTGCTCAGGATGCCCTGTGTGAAAGAATATTTGAAAATGATAGAACAGATTAGAATAGAACAGCATTTATTAATTTTTTAACAGAATACAGGGTTTCAAATTTGGCCCGGCGAACGGCAAATTTCGCCGGTGTAACCGGAAATAAGTACTCCCTGAGAAAAAGTACTCCCCCAGTACGTTTTTCCTACTAAATAAGTACTCAGCTGGTCGAGTTTAGATCTGTGACAGCTTGCAATCTACTTTAAATCGTTCATCGGTGAAATATGTCTATTCATTGTACAAAAATGCAGTTGCTGAAAGAAGGATCACACCTACGTTCCTACCAGTTCAGAAACAACCTGATGGATATAACTGTGGTCCCTTCGCGATCGCATGTGCCGCCGAAATATTGGATGGGAAATCACCAATGGAACATGTCTTCGACGTCGGAAAAATGCGACAACATATAATACATATAATCTTCAAGAACGCTGTCTATCACCATTTCTAAAAGTACGATAACTTGTTGAATCCTAAGTGATATTCTTCTTTAAAAAAGATTCTATGTTCAATTTCCCGTTTACAAATAAAATATTATATATCACTCAAAATTCTTGGATTTCATTTCATTTCCCTGTTTCCAAATAGAACTTGGACCTACAATTATTTTGATTCTTAACCAATCACATTCCATTAAGGGGAGTACTAATTTCCTAGGGGATCCCTTATTTCCTAGGAAATAAATACTCTCATGGAGTACTTATTTCCTAGGAAAAGAGTACTGGGAGTACTTATATCCTAGGAAAAGAGTACTGGGGAGTATTTATTTCAGGGAGTACTATTTTCCTGCGACACCGGTCTGGATAGGGTTAATAGATTTTCTAGATTTGCTTATTTCTAAAAAATATTTTACCTCAGAAGGGACGAGGGTGTTTTGCCCTAAAAACACCCCCAGCAGATAGCAATTAGACAAAGCACATTAAACCACATTTCTGAACAAATATATTTATCTCAAACAAATGCATCACATTTGATACCGTTATCAATGAAATACATCCTTTGGCTAACCACTTGGCTAATAAAATATATTGTGTTCATAACAAATGAGAACTGAATAAGAGGTCATCTCAAAACTTGGTATGATTTAGACTATTGATTGGTTAAATATTGCATCATGAAGATTTTAATTGGTGCACAAAACAATATCAGTTTTAATTAAACTGTGACATTTTAAAATGAACCAATCAGATTCTTGACGACGCAATTTTCAACCAATCAAGAGTCTTAATTAGACAAACTTTTGAGATGAACCCTAAGGCGCAGCAGGTATATCCAGGATTTTATTGTATACATTTCATATTCATTTTGTTTGGTATAACAGATGACTTGGTGAATACCATGTGGTCTTGATGTGTATGCATGTGGTTTCTTTTGATTGAATGCGGGAAATGGAATCCTCTCTCCACGTGCTGCCCACGTGTTTGAACGATTGTACCGGTCAGTTCTAGTCGGACACCGGACACACAAGGTCAGATCAGAATGAATATCTGTTTATATACTAGTCACTTAAATAACTTAATGGGAATTTGGAATACTTTATTATTTTCATTTTATTTAGAATATCTCTGAAGTTAAGTAAGAAAGTTACGTATGAAAGAGCAGTTTTACAAAGGTACATGGAAAACAAACTTGGAGGGAAAATATTTTTCTCCCCTCGTTTAATCATGGACAACGCTAACCGGAGAGTGTAAGTTGGGCCACGAAATCTATTCCAAAAAAAATCGCATGCACGCTAATGTTTCCAAATATTTTTAACTTTGCACCTTACTTGATGGTTGACTCGATTTAATCAAATTGCGACATTGTTCTAGTAGCCAGTCTAATTTTAATGTTTTTGATGAAATTTAGTTCGAAGTAATATCCAACTAATCAAAAGGTTAATTAAATTAGCCAAAGCTTTGAGAAATCTCTCACGAAAATGACACTAATTATAAATGAATCCCAATATTTGTCAAATATAATGTGTGTAGTAACTAACTGTGTAAATTGATGAAAATCACTTCTCTGTTCAATGTAGACGCCCCCCCCCCCGCTTAATAACTTTATCGAAAATTTCCATCCAGGAAAACCTTATTCCAACCCCCGTTAATCAATTTTATGCTTTCATTTTTTAAACATTTGAGATAAATGTATTTGTCCTGGGTATTACTTCTTTCATTTATTCCCCTTATTCAATTTTGAGATTATTAAAATCTAAGGACTTGTTCTGGGTGGAATATTAGCGTGTCTTGACTGCTGGGTGGCAAACAAATATTCAATAATATCCCGTGACACCATTCCTTTTATTCCCACCCCTCTTTTCCAGACTCTAGAGTATAAAAAAATGAAAAATATTACTTACTAAGACAAATTAGTTTTTAGTGATATAATAAAGACAACCAGCAAAACCTTCCAGTAGCAATCAACCAGACGTAGGTAAGAGGTACACACAAGAAAGTACTAGTCATATCCAAATAAAGTAAAGAAGTTTAAATTACTTAATTTAGTTTCAACTTTCTCTTTGTTGGATAAACCAATCTCTTCTCTATTGTACAGTTCTTCGTTCGGATCAATGATAGCTTCAGGGAACAAAGAAATTATTTTTTCAATCTTCTATAGATTCAATCAATCTCTTTATTTGGCTACTTCTTCTTCTTCGTTTTCATACAAGAAAGAAAATGAAGAATCAACTCTTTCTTGGAAATACTGATAAATAACAGCAGTTAACTTAAATACGTTCTTTATACCCAAACAAGTCAAGAAAAAGGTTATTTGATCAAACCTTTATTTGTTATATAATCAATTCCTTTTATTGTCCTATTTATTTCCATAACAAAAAATATGAAGAACTGGCGAAACAGTGACATAAAAACAGTGGTTATTCAATTGGTTTCTCGAATCTTCGATCCAACTAATGTAGTATGAAAATACTTGATACTTTCAAACCAAGTACAAAGAATTTTTCAAACTTAATCCTAAACGTACAGCACTGGGGGGGAGTAAGTCTTATCTAAAGTCCTTTCAAACGCGAAAAATAATGGAGAGAAAAAGGCAAAATAGAGTATGAGGTGGATAAAATTTCTTCCTAGCCGCGCCCAAGAGCTGCTCTCTTTTACATATACTCTAACTAAGTAAACATTGATTGTGGTTGGCTTGAAAAAAACACAAATATTTTCAACTTTTACTGTCTTTAAATAACCGAGAAATTGTTAAAGAAATCCTCAAAAAGCCCAGTACGGTTAAGGTTTTGGGAATCGACTCTTTCTTTTGCAGCGAAAAAAACAACAGATTAGATATGCACAGATTTTATGAACAAAATATTTAATATCCAAATAAGTCCGAAAAAAGTTAATTTAAATCCAAGATGCTTTTTGATAGATAATCAATGCCTATATTTGTCTTTTTTAGTCTCATATAACAAAGAAAGTGATCACGACTGGAGGCAAAACAGCGGTGGTCATGTCATGTCTTTTACTATTGTGTGTTTCAAACACTTGACAACTTAGAACTTATGAATGAATTTACTATTTGATTGGTTAAAAATTATATCATTGAGATTCGGATTGGTTCATTTTGATGCTTCGATGATTCAATCAATCAGATTGATGTTGATGATATTTTCAAACAATGGAATAGAAGCTTTACCACAAGATCTCAATACAAGAACTTGACGACTTTTTATCAAATATTCACGAAGAGGGTCCAGTACATCTCGCGGTTTCTTCTCTTTCCATTCATTGGCTTATTCATTTATTAATTTATCTTACAGATAGCTTTTTTCGAAAGGGTTCATAACCCCTTAATTAGTTTCTTTTGTCTTCATAGTATAGTGAGGAAGATATGAGTTCGTTTTTATTCTTTTCACAATTATTTCTTCTATATTCGAATTGGTTTAGTTAATCAAAGATTAAAAAATGAGGATCTTTCAGCATAAGAGAAAATTTTGGATATTAATTAGTTTGAGAAAATTGAAAATCATTACATTTCTTTACAAAGGATAATTAAATTCCATATCTATGTACCCTTAGCCAACTCTTTAATGATTCATGACAATCAGATTTTTGGAAGAAAATGAGACAGCTAGGTCACATGGCCACATGCAACAGCTGCAAAAAGTTTAAAATACACTGATCTAGAGCTTGGCTTCAGTTTTGTAAATGAACAGTAGGAAGTTTTTCGTAATGTTAGGCGAATGTAAAATCTTGGTGATAGCACCAGCGAAGTTTTGGTAAAGAGCGAAGCGACCAACCTCTAGTGTCCGACTTCTGGCGAATCAAAGATAGCACCCGGGGAAGGTCTTTATACTAACTAAAAGCTCAGGCGAAATTAACCGTTCGCCTAAAAATCCCAAACACTCATCAGAAATCTTGCTTAATTTTCAAGGAAATTATTTTTAAAGATGTCATATAATTGCTTTAAACATTATTATTTTGATAACGCTGTGTCAGGAACAAAAATATACTAAAACTAAAACAAATGATAATTAAAATCAACGTACCTTGACCACGAAGAAGTGCAACCGAATGCATAGCAGTATCATTGGCTGTTCTTTTCCTCTCAGCAACAGTTGAATAGTTCATGATTAGTCTAAAAGCTAACATAAAATTTATCATAAGTAAATTATTTCACTCATTTTTACAAATTAAAAGTTTGTTTAGCTTTCAAGGTAAAAACAACATTAACAGACAATAAGCGCCCGCGAATGATGCAGATGTTTTCTTTCCAAGAAGAAAGATATACACACTTTTTTATGAAAATATGTCATATAAAAATATTCAAGATGGAATTTGACAATGAATTAAGAAAGTGCTAAAAATATCTTGAATGTTCGTTAAGAATCAATAATAAAACTGAGTTTGATTCATTAGTAAATAAACTATGTAAAAAAGACTAAAAAGTAAATTAAAATCAAAATTATAGGGTATAATTTAAATCACCTTTTTAATTACCTCTACATGATGTGTATACTAAGAATATGCTAAGAATAAATCAGGATAGATTTGGTCAAAAGGTAAAGAATATTCGTCTCGAATCCAAAAAAACATTTTCTTATAACAAAAAAAAACGCGTATGTCAGTCCAGTTTCTCGAATGACCACTTGAATTGCGGAAATCGTGTGTTAACAAATGCTTTTATGTTTGACAGGGTGTCTTACTGTCTTACTGTCACATGGGTTGTTTCAACCAATCAGATACGTTGCATTCGTTAGTCTAAGTCATACGATGAAATAGAACAGTCTGTGTTTTTTGAAAAAACTTTGTATATTTCAGAATTTTGTGCAATGTTAAAGTTTAATTGGTTGAAATATACCGTTTTGGTAAATAAGAAAAATGGAAAATCCCATACAATATAAAAGTTCGATTTAACACCAGCTATATATTCCTTCCATGAGCTGTTAAATCGATGGGGTAGATCACTCCCTTAAGCGTACGAGATATATTTTTTAACAATATGGTTTCTTTGACATTTCCGACGAAACAATTAGATTCTTGCAAACGTGTACGATATTTTCCAACAATGATTTACCCTTCGTGTTAAATAAGGTTGAAAAAATATATTTTCTACTTTCTGTGTTCACGCAGAGTATAATTGCATGAATGTACCTTATCGGTAAAAAAAAAGTCGGCTAAAAAAAAAGTCGGTAAAAAATATTAGTCGGTAAAAAAATTAGTCACTT
>JAUKPT010003869.1:0-11626 GCA_032273505.1 Nanomia bijuga | reverse complement strand
ATATGTTTTTGCTTATACTAGAACAAGGTTAAATGCCAATACAATTCTCATGATGCAGGCAGTTTTTTACTATTTTATCTATTTTTTTACTTTCTTAACAGTTTTAAGTTATTGTAGTTTTCCTTATTTATTTAGAACTAAACAATACAACACTAAAGAGGATTGAATAGTCGAATACGTTATGTATTTAGAAAAACAAAAGTCGTTATTCTTGTGTCGAAGACTGCCCCACGGGTGTTTTGTCCCGAGTAAAGATGTAACATTATCAAGATTATCATTGATTCATTGAACAAGAGCTACGCAAACCAAAACCAACGGTAAATATTTTTTGCCAAAAAGCTTATTTATGCCCGGTCGGAATATTCACCATTGCTACCAACAACACCACTACATAAGAAATTTACTGAATATGTGGTTTTTACTAAAAAAAGTTCATTGCTAACCTATAAACAGCACGTAGAAAATCAAGAAAATCTCAATAAGGCAACTTTTAGAAAATGCAGAAAAGAACCGATGATTTTTTATCTTTTTGGGCCCAATTTCACAGATTTTGGAAGAACTAGAATTTTCCAGAAAAGGTTATGTCAAAAATAAGACCAATATTACCCTATAACAACTCACAGAATCCTAACAAAATCATAAGAATCTTCACTCTGGACTCTTGAGGCCAAAAATTGTTTTTTTAAAAAGTGGCATTAACCCTGTTTGACATACGATGGTGGAATAATTGTAATTAAAACATGATCAGACTGGTGCAAATTCAGAGTTAGCACTATTGGCTCCGATAGGACACCACCGATTGCAGAGTATCAAATTAAGTAACCACAATAAGACTAAAGACCACTGCACAGTGGAGAAAGGAGATCATATTAAGTGATACTATCATTTTTGAATTTAAGAAAACGTCAAATTGTGACATTTTTAAATGAACCCAATCAGATTCTTCATGTGGCATTCAACAAATCAATGGTTTAAATTATACAAACTTTTAAGATAATTCCTTATAGAATATTTATGTAAAAAATTCCCTTATAAAAAGTAATTCCTCGTATCAGTTTTGCGTTTTTGTAGATGAATAAAAAAAGCCGTTAAAATTGATGCATTTCGGTTAGTTTTAACCATCATCAGAATAAAAGTATATACTATTTTAGTTCTCGTCCTAGAAAATATTCAATGGTGATCAGTTATCAATTGAAATAATACAAAAAAATCCCTTGGACTTTAATTTGCAATACAGTAAAAATTATTTTGGTGTTAAAAGAGAGAAAGAGAGAATAGATTAATCGGGCTGATCATTCACGAGATTTTTTATAAACTCGCGATTCGTCCTCTCTGGAGTGGTAGGTCAAAACCGTCAAATTTAGATCAAAATCAATTGCTTTCTTTCCGAGTCTAGTAATTCTTATTTCTTTTGAATTTATCTGAAGGCATGGAATCGTTAATTATTATTATTATTATTATTATTATTATTATTGTATCTTTTACTTTACCAATTATTTATAATTTGTCAATATCATGATATTGTAAAATAAAAAAAATAAAAAAATGTTATTTTTGATTTTAATTTATATAACGATTTTTTTCCAGAGAAATAAATAATGCATTCATTCATAATCTTATTACATAACTTAAGACTTGGCACTGTATTACCTGTAGTTTTTTGTAGTCAATACAATAGCTTCCTAGAACATCATTTTAATAAAAGATATAACAAATTTAAATAATTAAATAAATGCACTGTTTGCTTTGGATCTGTTTCCAACAACCTTTAGTCACATTTAACTATCATTATTATAGGGAGACAAGAATTTATTCTTTTCACACTAGCTTGCATAACGTAAGAGAAAAGGTTGCATAACTTTACAAAAGATAAACATTTTCCCATGGTGCGTTTCTGTTTGTATGTTGTTACCAACACAACCGATTTGGGAACATTGTAGATGTTCATCAGAAAAATCTGCAGATTCATATTGAAGGATTTATAGCAATCATTATTCCATATTCAACAACAAAAAAACATCTGTAATGGCCTTAGGCCAACCCTGCACTAACAGTTACAACTTAGCCCATTTGTACTGGGGGAGAAAGAAGATGGCAGAAGAAAAGTCCAGTATTGAAATGAACTTATATGGCAGACATAAAATGTTTTGAAAGAACAAAAAGTGTTTCCAACAACCTTAAGTCACATTTCTATCATTATTATAGCGAGACTAAAACTTATTCCTATCACACAAGCTTGCATAACGTAAGAGAAAAAGGTTACATAACCTTTGAAAGCATAAACATTTTCCCATGTTGTTATCAACTCTACTGAATAAGAGAGAAACAAAAATGAATCAATGCTTACAGAAAAAATCAAACATTTATAAGTAGAAGAAAACAGACTTTTTCATTTGAGACGAGACTTGATTTAGGGCTCGTCTACAATATATAGGTAAATTTGATTGGTTGAAAAATTCATCATCATAAATCTTTTTGGTTCAATTCAATGTCTCAAATTAATGTATTATCAAAACTCATAGAAGAACCAATCCAGATTCTTGATGAAATTCTAAACCAATCAAACGTCAAATTTATCTATAATTTGTGGACAATTCCTTGAGCTTTTCCTCTACATTCTGTACTTAGATCAACTTAGGGATTGCCTCAAAAGTTTGGCTAATTTAGACTATTGATTGGTTGAAAAATATATCATGATGACTAGTTTCCTGAAAAATGTTTTCATCATTTTGAGTTTTAACGAAAATATCAAATAGTGACATTTTTTTATTGAACCAATCACATTCTTGATGATGTAATATTAAACCAATCAAAGGTCGAACATTTGAGATGATTCGTAACTTAAATCATGCGAATCATATATCAGACTTCACGATTTGTCCTCTCCCGGAAGTGGATACTGACCACCACACGATAATTAATTTCTTTGTTTTTAATGACTCTAAGTACCGTTTTCCTCATGATTATACTTATGCCGTTCTAATCAAACATGTAGATCACCTATTTTATATTTTATATTTCCTTTACGTACGAATTCTATTTTATTTTGAAGTTTTATTTTAAATCTACTGTTTCGTTTTTTTCTAGAGAAATACATTATCTTATCTTATCTTTAAGTGACACAAAAAAGCAAGTAAAAGGTCATAATTATATAACAACATAATTTTATTAAAAAAAAGTTTTGCAATCTGTTACTCAGCCAACTAATTAGTAGCAAGTATGTTTTATGCAATACATGCGCCATTTTAGATTAACACAAAACTTACACCTAGCAACATGTAATTAAAAAAGTAAATAATCAAAATAACTTTATTCAGACATCAAAGTGCATGACTCGTAACATAGATCAAAATGTGTGTGTGTAAGTCGGTAGTAAAGACAAATAGTTAAATGTTTATGTTAATCGTCACACTTATTGGTATTGTAACCAATTCCAATGGGAATTCAGCATATTAAGGCGTTCTGTAGTTTAATGTCAAAGGGCTCTGGTGGTAAGCCTCTCCTCATAAACTGATGCCACATGAAAAAGGTGGGTAATTAATTACCAGATGAACCTATGAATGGACCTTGATGCATAACATCCCAAGATAATGCAAACATGTGCAACTTAAAGATATAAATCACAACCAACAAAAAATCATCAATAATGCTCTTATAATTACTTTCGCTAATAATGAGAAACCTATGACATGTGACCTGCGACCTGTGACCTGTGACCTTGTGATCTGTTATTTGTCAATCTGTGATCTGTGGACCTATATTCCGTGGAACTTTGACCCGTGTTTAGTCCCAATCGGGTCGGACATTTACACGCCAAAAAAAGAGGGTCGGTCGGGTAACAGGAACCACACATATTTTATTTTTGGCCTTATATAATTTACAGTATATTATTAGGGGAAGATGAGCAGGAAGCTCTGTGACCACAAGAACAATCCATCAAGTCACCACAAGGTTCACACGTTGAATACAACATCCATGTTGCATCTCCTCCCATTACTAGACACCCACAATTCAAGTTGAAAAGAAGTGAAATAAGTTTGTTTCTTCGAGAACGTATTTTATGCAAGACCTCCCTTAAGCCCTGCCTTCATTGAAGAGAAGATGAATAAATTTGCTGTACATGGGTTTTTCATACATCCATACAGTGTTCTTTACACATGCACATGTGTGTGTGTGTGTGTGTATTAGTCAGAAACATGCTTACATTATGCCATTTGTAGATGTAAACGCAAGAAAATTTGTGAGGAGACGACATCTGATGTCGAAAATAAGAAACATGAAACCAACATTCATGAATGCCAGTCACAATTTATAGTCACAAAAATATATAATAGGGGGAGCGTCTTTATTTGGCTAAAAAAATGAGAAAAAGATGAAAAAAAAGATTTTTTTCGAAATTTAATGAACAAAGAATTGAGTGTGATAGATAGACAAAATACAATGGTGTCACTTACTCCTTTTTCATCCTTGTTGGACAAAAAAAGGACGAGATATGGGTGAAAGACCTTCAGAAACATGCTTACATAAATGCAATAAATGCAAGAGAAATCTGATTACGAAGATATCACTAGAATAATAGAATGATAAGAATACTTCTGTAGTAATGTTTTGTTATAGCTTGCAACTGGGATTTTAATTGATGTGCAATTCCTTGCCTGAGAGAAAAATTAGATGTGTTAAAAGTTTCTCATCAAACTTTAAAGAACATTTAATAGATGTAATTAAATGTGGAAATTACAAAGATAGAAACATTAGAAATAAACATGAAGCAAAGTGAATAATTCCTCGTCGTACAATAAGCCTCCTGTTTTAAGGGATTGGTGAGATATTTTGTATTAAACTGTTTCATTGGTTGAAAATAACAACATCAAGAATCTGATTGGAAAAAATGTTGAAATCAGTCAATGAGATTTTTGATGATGTAATTTTCAACCAATAAATGATGAGATGGCAAATTTACCGATAATTTGAAGACAAAACCCTTACTAACATATAAACTAATTACATTCATATTGTAACAGTCATTAAATCATTCAGGAGATACATTTCATTTTTCATTAGCATTCACCAACAAGCATGCTTGGGCCCTGCCCACTTTTTTTTCTAATAAAATAAATAAACAAACATTCATTGCATCATTCCTAACATTCCTAAAATAGTTGATCCCATTATATATGGAACCCTATCATTAGATGATGTATTAGATGATGTAAAAGATGATGTAAAAGATGATGCATCATTCCTAACATTCCTAAAATAGTTGATCCCATTATATATGGAACCCTATCATTAGATGATGTAAAAGAAATGCAAAATAATTGCAGTCCTGTTTTTCCAAATGAATATATGAAATTCTTCCCTTACAATGTGCTTATGAAATCAAAGTAACAAAAGTAACATAAATAGTGACATAAAAAGTAACATAAATAGTGACATAAATAGTGACATAAATAGTAACATAAATAGTGACATAAATAGTGACATAAATAGTGACATTTTTACACCTTGATTCAAAATTTTTAGTCCTGAGAATATTATGAAAAACCATGGATTTAGCATGTGGATAGAAAATTCTAAAAAAGCAATAGGAGGGAGATAAACATTATATCTTCCTAGCACTAATCTCTCATTTAAAGATTCAAAGGTGACCCTAATGAACATTATACCTTACTAGCACTAATCTCTCATTTAAAGATTCAAAGGTGACCCTAATGATCATTATACCTTACTAGCACTAATCTCTCATTTAAAGATTCAAATGTGACCCTAATGAACATTGCTTAAATGAAAATAAAACAATAGAATTTAAAGCTAAACATCATTTTAACACCAGCAGTAAATTAATGCAAATACGAAACTTAACGCCAATTGAGGCCAGCAAATTATTCCAGTTTGTTTTTAAAATATTATCTGTCCCACAGACAAATCATACAGACCAGTTTTTAATAAGAAAAGAAATGATGAGCAATATGGTAAAACAGTTAAACGTTTAATACAGATTTCAAACATGATAAACATTTTCTCTTTTCTCTTTTCTAGAAAACCAAAGCAATTTTTTAAAAAAAAGCACTATATGGAAATAGAGCAACGAATTAGCAAGTAGCACAACGAAAAATGATAAGACTGGTTTACAGACATGAAACGTGATAACATTTTTTCTCTTTTCCAAAAACCAAAGCCATAGTTACATAAAAATTAAACTAAGAACAGAAAAACAATTACGCAAGAAAAGAAAAATTCTTCATATCTCAGAAAAATCTTGGATGAAAGTTTGTCTAATTGAGACTATTGATTGGTTTAAAATTACATAATCAAAAATCTGATTGGTTTATTTAAAAATGGTGTAATGCAACTAATCAATAGTCTAAATGAAGCATGTAGTCTCTGTAGCTTCGTGCCCACTAAGGGACATTTTGGTAAAATATGGTTAAATTTAAGACTGATTTCTGTGTCTTGTAACTAGTTACAAGAGTCTGAATATGATAAACAAGCAGAAGGGTTTCATATAGTGGTTTCTGTTAGACTAAGAATGTTATGATATTCTTTCAAATTAATTGAAATGCATTTAGAAAGAAAGATTTAAGATAAGATAACATAAAAAAACATCAAAACGCAAAACCCATGAACCCGAAAAAATCACTCGTTCATCGATGATTTTAAAACAACTTCAGATAGATATAAGATTCAGGGTGTCCGCAGCCTGGTCAAATATCCTGACATTCATGACAAAATCCTGACAAAAAGACGACAAATATCCTGACATTTTTCAGATATTCTGTCATGTGAAAAACATAATTCACTTCGATTACTCATAATGAAAAATTGATGTATTCTATCATTTTTTAAAACAAAAAATAAAAATTTCTGTTTCTGAAATTTGTCAAAAATCCTGACATCATCCTGAATCAAAAAATAAAAATGTCAATTTGTCATCCTGACGTGTGGACATCCTAATCAATATAATTCTAATTCAGAGTCCAGTGGCGGATCTGGAGTGTCTTCAGTGTCTTCGCGAAGACACTTATTTTTGATAAGATCAATTCCTTTTGGCAGTATTTTCTATCATTTAAGACTAAGTTGGACCTACAAATTGTTAAACTGAGTTCAAGATAATGGCAAACACTCAGAGTATGTGCTCCCATGCGTTTCAAGTGTTTAAATTTTAAATTTCCCTTGCTAAGTGGGAAAATGAATATAACTTTTGAAGAAAATGGGTCAGATCCGCCACTGGAGTCCCCCAAAGTTCATCCAGTGACAGATTTCCCTTACAACTAGCCTTATAGAAGGTTTGGTGGACCCCGAATAGTTCTACTGAAAAAGGAAATATTTTCCCTAAAATGAGTGTATTCATGAATACACTGACGAATACATTTCATATCTGCTACTGCCATCTCTAACATCAATCCATTTTCGATACACCATTATTAAATTCAATAACAGTTGAAAGATATATTACGTAACATGAGCTGGGTGGAACGTTAAGTTTCGTAACATAACGACGCATAAGAGAATATGTGAATAACATGATATCGTGGTAACATCTGTCTTTCGATTGATAAATATAATAAATATTTATTTTCAAAATCGAAAACTACAGTCGATCGAAAATTGCGAAGATAGAAGAAATTAACTGAAATATCGTCTTATTTAGACTATTGATTGGTTGAATATTAAGTCACGAAGAATCTGATTGGTTCAATTCAAAAATGTCAAAACTTGATGTTTCGTTAAAACAAAAAAACGTGAAATAATTTAGAAGTCAACCAATCAGAATCTTCATGACGTAATTTTCAACCAATCAATAATCTACATTAGACAAACTTTTGAGATGATACTTAACGATATTGGAATTTGTTGGTCAGCTTTACATTTTTTTTAAACAAGCAAGGTGGTCCAAACATAAATACGATATATGATACCACCCGGACCAGAATCAACTGGCGACGCACTGCCATTAGAACCATCATGAACTGGAAACATGACTTAAAGTCTATTTTCGAAACGTGTGAACAACTATTTAACTTTATGCGATAAAAACATCAAATTTGAGCTTATGTCACCCTACTTTCATTTTCTGCTGAAAAAAATGAACAGAATCGGCTCAAAGTTGACGCTTTTATCGCATAAAGTTACAAAGTTGTTTACGCGTTTTGAGACTTGGATGCATCAATCTTTGATTATGGACATAACACCCTTGGTGATCGCGAACGTATCGAAGATATCAGTACGTCAACTACAAACTCACGAAACGATAATACAGCCAAAAAAAACTAGCTTTGAGGACTACTATTAGTATCATATAAAGGATATCATTATATAATTCACAGTTTATAATAAACTCGCTGAGATTAATTCTAATAATATCCCTACATCGCAATGAGATGATAATATCAGAGAGATTGTGACGTCGCACCACTCTATAATCAACGCCACAGCTAATCCGCCATCATTTGTTAGATGAACTGGAAATATCCAGTCGAGCTATTTGGAAGCCAAACGTCAAATTGATCCAAACTCAAAAGTTACGAAGAACGGAATCGGCAATTATCGAGGTGCTAATTATAATCAAATCAAAACTTATTTGTGCAGACGACATTAAAAAGAAAAATCGAACTTTTATACCTGGAATACTGGAAGACTCCTTTCGCACGCCAATGGTTTATGGTTTGCACTTATAATAGAACATCCATGGACCTCTACGTTCCTATCCACGGGTCGACCCGTTGGCAATGCCTAGCGATAGTTTGAGCCCTCGCTAAAATCCCGAGTCGAGTGAATTTCATTGGTTGGAAATTACGTCATAAAGATTTTGATTGGTTTTAGAATCGTTACTTTCCCAACGATAAGCACGTAAATGGTGCAAAGTCCCCATTATGAGTACAAACCACTAACCACGTTAACATTGCTTGTGGTTACAAAAAACAAATATTTCTATTTGTTTTCTTCAAACGTTAAAAAAAACATCAAAAAGCCAAGTCGTAATAGGGAATGTCCAATCGGAGAGGAAACTAATCAGAGAAAGACACAGGCCAAAAATAGAGAAAAAAGGTAAATCAAATAAATTCCTCCAATGAGCACGTCAGAGGTTTTTGACAACAATGTCCCGACATAAGTGTAAACCTTATGACAAGAGTCGAATCATTAGTAAATTCTACTCAATATAGTTGGGCGTAATTCTACATTGATGATCAAAGAGACGTTTTGTAAATGAAGTCTCTGACAAAGACAACAAAACAAGAAAAAATTAATATATACATTTTGAATTTATTTGTCCAGTGTTCTTGATTAGGGATTGTCTGCAAATTAACGGTAAATTTGCCGTTTGATTGGTCGAAAATTAAATCATCAAGAATTTGATTGGTTTATTTCAAAATCTCATCTATATTATATTTCTCTTCGTTCGTCGGTATCACTTTTTCACGAAAACTGCTGATCGGATTTTTCCAATACTTCGCATGAAATGGGCAGCTAATTAAAGCAATGGATCATGAATAAATAATGAGTTTTCGCAGAATTAGTGCATAATTAAGCCTTAATTTGGCCAAAAATCAAATTTTCGTGCATACAGTCGACTGCTTTCCTATATTTTGCATAAAGCTTTGTTATGATAAAGGGCAGCTAACTAAGCAAGATGGGGTCTGGGTCATGAATATATAATGAGTTTTTTCATAATCAGGCCTTAAAAATCGAATAATATAGTCGTGTCATTGTAAGAAAGCATTTTGGTGTGAATAATTAATGAGATATAAGAATGATTAATGAGTTTTGACCATTAAAAATCTTAAAATAGACTTTTCTCAAGAAGTATAGGCTTACACTATATCATGGGGGACCTAATTCTTTTGAATACGATTATTCGTGGGGGACCTCCGATTTTCGGAAAAAAGTGGGGGGACCTGTTACTTCTGGGGGGACCTGAGAAACTGCCTTCAATAATGGGGGAACCTATGTCCTCATCACTTGGTAAAATATTAACATTTTTGTGTATCATGATATTCAATTATTGTGTATTTGCTCTAAAGCAATACCCTTCTGACAATCTAATGAAACTATAGGTTGGGAATCTTCTCTTTATCTCTGTTTAATATGTTACTTTAATTTTTAGAAAGTTTCGTGGAAATCGCGGAAGTTTCTACCCGCGAAAAAAAAAACAATTGCCAATCAGAAATTTGGGGTATTATTTTTCACAATTTTTTTTAGGGGGGGGGGGGTCCTGGGATATATTTTTGCCATGGGGGGGGCTAAAATTCTGGTTAGACCTAAAAATTCTGGGAGGAGGAGGCTGGGACCCTTGATGACACCATTTATTTTTCTTATAAATAGAAAAACAATTGCCCGTTTTTTTAACGGGCCATGCAGCTAGTTATTTGATATTTTGTTAAAACTGAAAATGATAAAAATAGTTTTAATACAGCAATTACATTTTCAACCAATAAAATTTGCCATGATTTGCAGACGGTCCTTGAATGCACATTTCGTATCATGCATATAAAATAAATGGATTCAATAGAACCATTGAGTTCGAAAGAACTTCCACACGGTGGTGGTGGTGGTGCGCAAATAAATACACATGCTAATTCAAATCAGTTTCATACTTTTCTTCTAATCGCCATGCGTATACAGAAACAAAACAAGTGGATTATAAAAAGTACGCATTTAAAAGATCTCAACAAAAATATTAGAAAGATCTCAACAAAAATATTAGAAAACGTATGACAAAACCACATAATCATTAAGATGGTACAAATCCCAAATCTCGTACGCATATTATGTAAGTGACTTACCACTTGCTTATTTCCATTGTAAGTCATAAAAAAACAACAACAAAAACAGGAACCAAGTTTCATAGCCTCTTGTCCAAAAAAAATTTTGATTTTTGAACCTTGTTGCTTTCTTGTCTAAATATTTTCTCTCGCATTTACGTTCAGAAGATACCGTGGGAAACAACAAAACTTTAACTACATTTTTATTTTCATGCACATGTATCAAAACAACATGATTTTGACGAATAGATTGCAGCGCGCCATGCCGTGATGAGGGGAAATACGAAAGGAACAACTAACATGTGTAAAAGAACTAAAGAAAATCGAGGAGGAAGGTCGAGGAATAAATAGACATGGACTAAAAAGTAAAAGAGAAGAAGCGGAAAAACAAAGGGAATTGAAACAACGGATATATTGATTGATTGTTTTATTAAATGTTGAATGGATAGATAATTATTGCTGACGAAGAGTATAAACAATTTCTCATGTACTGTCAGAAAAAGAAATTAGTTTATAATTAATCGATTGCCGATTGGCACATTTTTGGTCACTTTTAGGTGTAAAAAAATTTAAACACTTTAACCAAGCGAAATCGATCTTCTGTTTAGCGTCAAATAGGCTAAATACGCACGATGCGCAAATTAAATCTTATATTTTATTTTCCATAAAAAACTGCTAAATGCGCACAGGGAAATCGTCCATAATCTGGCTCAAGGGATCTCTGTAAGACATGCAGATGGTAAAACTTCAAATGTCTGATCTATGAGTGAGAGACGACCACAAGATCAGTGGCGTAGCCAGGATTAGGCAAAAAATTTGTTTGAGGGGGCAGGATTTTACGAGAGGGGCGCAAGTTCTGATTT
>JAUKPT010003868.1:0-11626 GCA_032273505.1 Nanomia bijuga | reverse complement strand
TATTGTTACATGTAATTTTTAACCACGGCTTGTCATATATGGCAATTTGTAAAATCTTTCTTTCCAGAGAAATATATCTAATCTAATTCAATTAATTCAAGTGCCTAACTGTTTAATTATTACCGTAAATGTGCCCAACAGTGAGACTGGCGCTGCAAAATGAACCCAACCGTTTATTTAACAATAATCGCGAAAGTTCTATTGAGTTGAACACAAATCGTGGCCACTGTAAATTACATGGATGGGAAACAAGTGATATAATCGCTGAATTGAACTTAGGTTTCTTTTACAGTTCGGTTTGACATCACGCACTAGTTTCCTAGAAAGGTAATTTCATAATGGCTATATGCACAAATGAATTAAAAACTGGTAACAGCCGTGTGTAAATGCTGTATCCAAGTAATTCAACTTGGGTAACATTTCGTTTTTGTTTTTGTACGTCATTAATATCTTAAGCTGAAAAATTCCATTATTGTCATGCGCATAAGTTCTAAATAAAGTCGGGCTTTTTGATTGACTGCAAAATACTAACATTCGATTGGTTCACCGGGCAGGTCAGAAAATCAAAAATAGTCACTGGTCATGTTCGTCGGACAGATTTCACCAACGCGTAGTGTAATGTCATATTTTAATACGCTTCAATTTGTCGCCGTGAGATACTTACTGGATGGGGAACGCGGATGTTAGAGGCGAGTGTCATTAAAAATGATGCAATAAAATGCACTCGACTCGAGCTCTTAGCAAGGGCAATTTAACTATTGCTGGGCAATGACGGGTTGACCCATACCATGTGAGGGAAATTGGCTAGTCAGTTGGTAGCTGACGAAATACTAGGTGGGGTTTAAGCCGTTGCCTCTATAAGCACGTAAAGAGCTTGTGCATCGCTGTTCCATCATAAGTGCAAACCATTATCAACCACTAGTTGATACAACATATTTTAAAAGAAGAAAGTTGGCAAGCACAAGCAGAAAAAAGAATAAATAAATTACGTCAAAAACACGTCATATTTCGCAAAACTCATACATTGGCAAGTATAAAAAAATTATTCAAGAAATTATATAAAATAAACGCGTAACCAACATTCATTTTTTTATCGTTATTTTAAAATCTAATATGACATCATAAAAGTTTCAATTGGATAAATGATGACCATGCATTATTACAATGCTGATGGATATTTTCCAAGAAAATATTATCATAAGCGTGGGAATGCCTATATATAAATAAATAAACTCGGAGCTTCTAGATTACCTTTGCTTTATGTCAAACTGGGATATCGATATGCGCATGTGTGAAATGCCATTTTGAAATGTAGGACCCCTTATATGGTAGCTTGAAAAATGCATACTTATTACTCATTTTATTCATTGCAATAGATAGGTGCGAGTTATCCCAGGAAAATAAAACTGTGATATTCATGAAACAGCTTGAATGTCTAGAAATATCACGCATCATCAAACGTATGCCAAATTTTGACGGGAGAGCTCTATAGAGCTTTTAATGGAAAAAAGTACAATTTCATACCTCACATTTTCTGTTCTTCTGAGGAAAAATAACATTAATTGAATAAAAATCTTAATGAAACCTATTTTTTATGAAAGTGCAATAATTCGATAATAATCAAGAAAAAAATTGGCATTAACATCAATAATTTTTCTTTAAATACATGTTTGTTATGATCAATTCTCATGTTTCTTTTTTCTTTTAATGGAGATGTTGGCAAAGAGGATAGTTTATACATGATCACATTTTATAATGTCGTTTGACCAGTTATTATTGACCAATTATTCTTGCATATATAGCCATAGTGATATAAAAAACAGCATCACCAATCTTAATTTCTTTTTGTTCAGATATCATACAATTTACCTATAATATAATATAATATAAATTAATTTATCACAAGAATACAGTTTTGTATATAGAAGTGATATCCAGTTCAACCAATGAATCATTTGTTAAGATGCAGCTTGTCATAATTGTTTTTAAACGCATTGACAGATTCAGCATTGCAAATTGAGTCAGGAAGTGAGGTCAATTTGTTCACGACGCATTGTTATTTGCAATAACCAAATCTAAACAAATATCGACCCAAAATTATTTGGATCAATATGACAATTAATACAATTGAAGACATTATTGGGTATTTTTGTATTGATATTGCTGCTAAACCATTGATTGATGGACAAATCTAGGCATTTCTGCTGTAATCATCCGTATACATTATATGAAACGTAAATAGAAAATATATTTTTGCGGTTAATATGATGGTTCAACCAACTTTGTAGCCCGAGCCGCTCTCAAGATATAAAACATTACCATATTTAGCTGTTTTAACCCTTGTTTGTTCATTCTACTCGTTTCTGATGTGAGTAAAGATATATATTAAAACAATCATGAAAAGAAAAGTGCTATTTCTGTTTAATTTGAGGGGCCAACCAAGAGCATAGCCCCAAGCTGTTCTTGAGATATGAAAAATTATTATTTTTTAAGTCAATTAAGTCGTAATTATTTTAAGTTGCCCAAGTTGTCTAAAGTGGCATGAACCTGATTTTGATTAATTATATGTTAAACATTAGATTTATGCAAGAAAATCTCCTGCTTACGCCAAAACAAGGTGATATAAGCTTTTCATGTTTGGCGCCCTGACAATTTGCAAAATTTTACATTTCGGACACTGTCCAGCCTAATTATCTTGAAAACCCAACTCTTTCTAAACATGTCATATAATATGCATATGTGGGACTATAGGACCTACATCATATTAAAAAATTATCAAAATCGTTGGAGTCGTTTTTGAGAAAATTGCTACCAACTAAACATTTTCCTGACATTTCGTTTAGTATGGTAATGTGGGACTATAAGACCATATCAAAAGATGATCAAAATGATTAGGCTTGTTTTTGAGAAAATTGCAAAAATAAACGAAATCAAAAATTGAAAATCAGGCTCTGTCAGTTTGTTTTCTTTTTGAATCTCTGAATGTATTCATTATTAGAAAAAAATCCTTATTGCCATTCTCATGAAAAACTTGGTCAAAATAAAATGATTTCCAAAATTCGCTCAACTCAAGTTGAGAAAAGTGGAATTGGCTGAGCAAAAGCAGAAGTGGATAAAAAATCAATACAACAAGAGATAATCAGCAAAATTACATGGAATGTGAGGAATAGAACTGGTAGTGCGCTCTTATATGATGACCTTGTGTGAATCAATTGATACAGAGAAATGTGGTGGTGATGATCTTATTAGAAAGAAGTGGCACAGAAGAAGTAGGCACTAGAATTATGGTTCATTATGAAGATGAAGTACAGACAGAAATGAGCTATGTGTGTGAGAAGTTACAATTAGATGAAGACTAGTTCACTTGGTAAATGGTGGTCCACATGAACTGTTGAATCAAATTCCATCAGGTAGTTTTTATGATGCAATCAAAAGAAGCCAATAGCTACAAAACAGTTGAGAAGAACTTGTTGGGTTATGATGACTTAAAAGATGAAGTTGATAATGCATCAGAAATGATAGGTGTTTTAGTTTGGGCAGAATGAAGCAGAGAAAGAATGGTGAACGAAAACAGAGAAAAAAATATGAAGGAACAAATTGAAAGCTTGTTTGTTATAGTGGTGTTCATTATGGGGTTAAATGAAAAATATAGATACTAATTGTGTAATACAAATTGAACAATGTAAACAGGAGGAGCCTAGCTTATTGGCGTGAACCAATGACGACGACTTGGTATGGAATAGTGAAGAAGAAAGTGAAGATGAAAGATGAAGATGTGTTCTTGCAGATGTAAAATATTATTTCTGGTTACTTGATAAAGTATATAAATATTTTACTGAATTAGTAATGACACTACACTATTTGGATTTGAATATTGATGTCCTATGGTAAATAAATTGTATTTATAGGAAAGTATTGGTGGCCTAGAGTAAATGAATTGTATGTATAATGAATATTACAAACTATTACAATATAATGTATCAATATTTGACTTTGCTCAAAGATGTTGAGCTACTTACACAATTCTCCAGTAGTTCTCGTCTCTTGATCGACTGCATCTCTGCATTACTAAACCAAAAGATAGTGTTAGTATATGAAATTAATCTCGGGAACAAATCGTAATTATCTTAATATATGAGTATATTTTCAATTTCGTTCTTGCACATATCCACTAGTTGTAATATACTCATATATCATGAATTATGTGTATCTTAAGAACACAAAATCCATTGTTGTGGTAGCCTGTGATTATGCTAGTATATTCATACGAGAATTCACATAATTAATGATACACCCTTTTACAAATAAATTTTATGATTAATTTCTGACATAAACATTATCTGAAGACAAATATGTTACAACTAGCATTTTCTTATTTCAATTATTTGTTGTTCAATATTGATAAAAATTACTCTTTACTAATGACGAAAGATAAAGAATTATTTATAAATTTAATATGACAAAAGAATGGCGCTGGTTGACAAGAGTGTTTCTACAGGAGGTGGTATGAAAAGAAGTACGTTTCATTTACAAAGTACAGAATACAGTAAGGCAAAGTATCCAGATGTGTTGACTATAAATGAAGGTGAGATGACTGTCAACGAGGAAGATGGTTACAACTCCAACAATTCTAACGTAAGAAAATCCTTCAGGAAAAGTTGTACACATTTACAACTTTTGCCTACTCCTATTAATGAAGATAGCAATAATGATGAACTTATTGAGAGTGATATGGACTTAGATACACTTAATGGCATTATCAACACTAGCAAGGTTCAAATATGTCTTTCTCCTTGCCGAGGAGTAAATAGGTCTGAAAACAATGAAGTTGAATCTCAAAGGAATCTGGATAATGATGATGATATGATAAAAGTATGTGTTTTCATTCTGAACATCTTGATTTTATACTGTATAAAGGGGGAACTCACAAAAAAAATTGTCTCTTATTTTTGTGGCTCACATTAATGTCCTCATTGATACGAACCAATAAAACAAATGCATCAGAACATATTGATTTTTGGCTTAGTTATGGCTGGTTTCAAAAACGCAAATTTGCTTGTGAAGAAGAGTTGCCCCTGATGATGTCATCTGGGGCAAATAAACAGTTTTAAGGGATTTTTCATGATTGACCTATGTTGAAAAAAGCGTCAACTAGATTTTTATACTTGTTTAAGCATATGACAAATGTTACTTATCTTGGGTAAAAATGAAGAAGGAATTTAAAAAAAAAGGTTTTAAAAGTAATTAAGTCCATTCTTGGTATGAATTCATCAATAGTAAATTTGTAAAAAATAAGGTGACTTCAAATAAGGGCTGATTCATTGTCAAAATAGAAAGTTAGTAAATAAGTAGCTACCATGGTGTTCTTTACTAATAGGCCTATACATCGCGCAGGTCTTTTTACTAAAAGTACCTTCCAGGTATTTAGTGGTTCTACAACTTCCAGGACACATTGTTATCAGATACTAGATCATAAAAAATCAATTGAGAAAAAAAATGGTCAATTATTTTGGGAATTATGAATTACTTTTGGTTTGTCTGTGCTAATTTGTATCAAGAACGAAGGCCGCAATCAGAAGATAGAGCCAAAAGTAGGTCAAAGAAAGATAAAAGGTCAAGGTTAAAGCCGACCCCACATCTTAATCCGTATATCCATCTATCCATATTGGGAATATTATGTTATCATAACTCGCTTTAAAACAAGCTAGCCTGCTCATAAAAACTTCTTAAAAAAAGCTAGCCCTGGGTTATTAAAGAAGTCCTTTTGTTTCAAACCACAAGTTCAAATCAAAGAAATTTGCTGTTTTAATCTTCTTTTCATTTTGTAATATGGAGGAGACATATTATTTTTTACTTTTTTGTATCTATTAGATAAATGACTTCTATTTTAATCTTCTCTTCTGAAGAGATAGTGATTTTACAAGTACAGCGTAACAATATGATTTTTGTTATGTTCTATACGTATTTTAGAATAATTTTCCTTTTGTACAAATATTGAATAGGGCAAGCATGTTGTATAAACAAAAAGTTGTAAATATAATGGCTATAGTATTAAAGCTTTTTTAGTAACAAGTTGGAGAGAGATAGCTGTGCTGGCCTGTCTTTCTTTCTTCATGTAAACTTTTATTTTTTTCAACCCGCTTTAATGGGTTGACATGCCTAGTCGGGGGATTACCCGCTTCCAAGTAAATGGGGCCTAACTTTCTATTTTTACAATGACTATTTCAAGTCACTTATCTTTCACAAATTTTCTATTGATGATGTAATACTGTAAATGGACCTATTTTTTTGAATCCTCATTCATTTTTACATAAGAAATGTTAGATGTAACATAGTTCAATGATAAAAAAATCTCTGAAATCTTTGACATCATCTATCTGTGTGTCAATCCCCTTCACAAGCAAATTTGCGTCTTTAGAACCATGTAACCATAACACAGTCAAAAAAAATTTTCAATAAGGCCATGAATGTGAGCTAAAAAAATAAGAGACAATATTTTTTGGGAGTTCCCCTAAAGACTGTTCATTTATGTTTTTATGAGATAAATATGATTGTTGAATTTGAAACATAATAGATGTGCTCAGGGATTTTAGCTTCTTTGGTTTTAAAATTTGTCATTAATACTTTTTTATTTTTTATTTATTTCTATATCTTCAATTTTAATTATTAGATTGTTTTGGACCCCAAATTTCAATCCCATACAATAAAAAAGAATAATCAATAGCATTTAGACATTAGTTAATATTTATTTGCAACAAAAGGTTTTAGTTTGTATGGAATTCCTATGGAACAAAATTTGATTCCTTAATTGTATGTTTGTTGATAAGTAGAGTTGTATTAGCTTTAGGTTAGTTCAGTGGGGAAACAATGACAAAATTTGTCTTTGAAATATTGAGTGAGAGTCTAAAAGATGAAGAGAGTAAGTGTAAATAAACATGAGACTGCAAATGACACAGCAAAGTATAGTTAAATTATGATAGGGCCGTTCATTATTACTTTCTATCTTATGAAAAATAATAAAGCAATTTCATAACACAATAAAAATATATGATGAATTTATGAAATATGTAAAAAATCATCGAAACTTTCATGTATTGGTTTAATGCCATCATCAGTTGATATAAAGAACCATAGCTTTGTAAACTGATTGTTTTACAACACACTTTAGTCAAGTAAATCTAGACTCAAAAAGGGAATAAACACAAACTAATTGCAATAAACGTCAAATATGTTATTTTAGTATTTTTAGGGTATTGTTAGTTGTGAAAAAAGGTCGAGACTCTAAATCAGTGTGGAAGTTACTTTTTTGGCTTCTAGTTGGTCCATTTCAGTATTAAAAGAGTACCCCTAGAAAAAAGTGTTTTTTTCAAATTACTTAAATTCTAAAACTGATTAAATAGCTGAATTAGGCATGAAAAGTTGATGAAAAAAATGGTATAGTTTGCTATGTTTTGGTAAATTGACCATGAGTAGTCATTGTGTTCAAAGTTCCAAAAAACTTGCTGACTCAGCATAAATTAACATTTTATGTCAAATTTAAACTCAATTATCTCTGAAAAAAATATAAATCAACCATTCTTCTCATCTACTATTCATGCCATCAGTTTTTAAATTTAAGCAACTTGGAAAACACGTTTTTCTTGGAAACCCTTTTAACACTGAAATGGACCAAAAGGCAGCCAAAAAAATAACTTCCACACTGAATAAAGAGTCTCAACTTTTTTCACAACCAACAATACCCTAACAATACTAAAAAAACATATTTGATGTTTATTGCAATTAGTTCAGGGTTATCACCTATATTTACTGGACTACTTGTCCATTGACCCTATTTAAGCTGGGGGAGATAATGCCCCCCATCCTGGTTTTCGAAGAAAGAAAAAAGAATATGTGCACTGTTTCTTTCTGACTTTTAGTTTTAATTAGTTTAACACCTTTTTGCAAAGTTTTAGATCAATTAAACCCCCCTAGGGACTGAATTTTCTTATATTTTCAATACATTTTAATCAAAAACAAAACACCAGTTTTCTATTGATTGGATAATGATATGATGTTAATTCTTTTAGAATAGGTTTGTGGTGGTATGAGAAATCTCCACCAGTTTTTGCAATTTGGAGTTAGTGGCATCATTTTTTGATTTTTGGCAGGTTTTTCCATACATTTTCTATATACTGACATAATCAGAAAAAAGTGCTGACATCAGCAAAATATTTGACTTTTTAAAATTTTCTGGTAGATCTTATTTCATTTTTAAGGATTTTAGAGAGGGGGCTCTGCCTTAAAACACTCAAAAAGCCTAGCCCAAACAGGGTTAAAGGACATTTTAACATACAGTTATACAACATCCGACATTGGGTTTTGCGTATTGCTTTTGTCCCTTAGTCCCTTTGTTTAGATGTGACTCAAAATATCTTACCAATAAAGCCATAATACTTTCCTGGAACTCTTCTTCTCATCTTTTTTGCAACTGCAAGAGATTCAATTCAATAGGATTTTGTTAGTAAACAAATGTATTTCTTATTTGTATTCTATCGTAATCAAGTAACAATGAAGAAGTGAAGAAATAAAGGAACTTTTTTACATTTTGGTAAACTTCAAACAAAAACAAATAATCACGAATATCATTATGTAAAATGTATGGTTGCTGTAATATAATGTATACTGTGAATCAATTAACAAGAATAGTAAAAAAATAGCTATAAAGCTGCAAGGTGTCCACATCGGAAGTAATTGGCGAGACAAACTTTTTCTAGTCAATTTTATGGTGCTGATTACGAATCTGTTGGGTTAAGTTGATAAAAAGATGGCTTTCCGGTCCAAATGGCCGATTCTTTTGTCTAAAAATGGCTAAAATGACTGGTCGTAGAGATTCAAAAAACGCTCATTTTGATCAGAAACCCCACTTTTCTATTAGCATTTCATATAATATGATGCTTAAGATGATCAGAAATGGCCAAAAATCGAAAAAATAGCTGAAAATGGGTAGAAATGGGTGAAATTCAATATCTTGGGAACCGTTTGCAATATGAAGTTGAATGACCCATCATTTAAATCAGATTACCCGCTTTTCTATTTGTGCTATATATGACTTAGTTTCATAAAATGAACAGAAATGGCATAAATTTGTATTTAAAACAATAGCTCCACTGTTATAGATTGAACGAATGAGATGACCTCGAAAGTTAAAAAAAGTAAGAGCACCCACCTTAAAACGGATATATTTTTTCCTTCCTACATATTTATGTGGATGATTCAAATTAGGTCAGCTGCATTCCAATGTGTTTTTCAATGAAGATTTTGATACACAAAGAATGAAGATAAAGAAGAAGAAAAAAGATTTAGTGAAGAAGACAATAAAAGAAAAATGTGAAGAAAAAAATGTTGCCATGGTAAGGAAAATAATTGACAAGTTACAGTGTTGTTTTTTTGATTTTTCTTTCACTATGGTGTGAAGCTGATGGTACGTGAATTTACTAATAGAAAATTCTCTTCCCTTGGGAACGAATGTTATTGATTTCACATAGGCAATCCTATGTTAAGGGAAATGTTTCGGCCCAGAAGCCAAGTATGATATGTACCTTCCCATTTGTGATTCAGGCTGCGCCGACAAACAGAGAGTGATGTCGTCTCTGATTAGGCTACTAAAATTGGGTTTGTAACAATAACATTTGTGATATAGGTCAGTTAAATGGTCGCTTAACTTATTTGTAAGTAAGGGAAATTAGGAACTACTTTCTTCCTATTAAGGTCTAGAGTAGCTATTGCACTTCAGTTTCTCTAGTAAAAGTAGCGCGACTTTATTCGTGTTATAACGAACCACAATCCGGTAAACAATGCCCAGCGAATGTTGTCCTTGGGACGGGCAGGAGCAAATTATGTGCCTAAAATAAGATTAGAAAAGAGGACTTAGTTTGGTATAAGACACAAAGCCGTGTAGTTTTACCTTCTGTTCCAAAGTAGTTTCTTTTTGTTTAGGAAACGAGGAACATGTCCGATGAATGTTTGATTCATTATGATGGCTATACCAATGAAAATGACAAACTGCGAAGACAATGTCCAGAAGCACCTAAAACAAATCAATCAAGTGCCAGACAAGTATAAGGCTGGTATCAAGATTCATCTCAAGTGTTACAAAAAGTTCACCCTTTCAATCAGTACCTTAAATAAGCTAAAGGAAAAAAATGTACCCGGTGAAAGTTCTTGGGTTAGGAGGTCAGGAAATTTGAAAACAATTATTTTTCCAAAATGCTGCATGATTAGTAAGAAATCAAGTAAGTTATGTGTTGACAATAATTGTAAAAGACAGCCTCATAGGAAACTCGAATTGTCATCTGCTGAGAAAATAATTCGAAATGCAGCAGAATCTAAGGGTGACGAAGAGATGTTAGCTGCCATTTCTGGAACAGTTTCATTACTTGCTTCTGAATTTAGAGTTCATGATAAATGTTACAATGATTATACACATACTCGTACTCGTAAACCTGGAAATCAAAAGGTTGGAAATCAATATACAATTAAAGATGGAGGTTATAAAACGAGAAATTGCCCTAACGGCTCTTGCAGTAGTACTAAAATGGTTAGGGATGAACCTTCTAATGTCGAGTTGCATAAGAGAAGAAAAAATAAATGAAAAGAAGTAGAAATGAAAAAGTAGAAATAAAAAGTTGAAAATAAAAGTAGACATGAATAGATGGAAATATAAACAAGCATAGAAATGCTTGGTACAAATGTGGGTCGGTGGATGGGCGTTGCATATGTGAGCCAGTGGACGAGAGGCGTGAATGTGGTGCAACAGTGGGGCGAAAGTGAAGCCGAGATGCACAAATGTGGTATATACGATGTGTGATGGAATGTCGTATAATTATTGTCTGTCATGATGTGTCAATTCTGGTTTTGTTCTACTTATATGTTTATAGGTCATGATGCGATCACTGAAATGGCACGACATCTTAAATCATTATTATATGATTATTATTTACTATTTCGACACGTTGCGATCATTGAAATGGCGGACAAAGAATTTATTATCATATGAGTATAACATAATATGTGTTTTCAGTAATCAGGCATGTGTCAGATATTCAGATACTTGTGGGATACGCTTCATGAGCCATGACATATCATATATAATAGTTAGGTACAAATTTGTGTCAGTACATGTGTGTCAACTCTATTTGCATTTATATATATGATGAGAGATACGTTTCATAGACATGGCGTATCATTTCAGTTCGTATAATTGTGTGTCAAATATTTTCCATTTTATGACGTTACTACTATCATATCATTTGAAATAAAATACATGTGTGTCAGGATCCTCCAGTTCCCTGGTTGCCACCCGCCAAATTATATATATTGTGTTTTCTATGTTTCCAGGTCTATTAATAAAGTTATATAAAAGTCATGTTTTGATTTGATGTAATAAAGGAAAATAATATGCAGATGATAAAGAACGATACAATTAAAAGAAGACAGATTTACGTGCTTTTGTGTTATGTAGAAAATATAAACATATTTGTGATTCGAAGTATTGTAATATTTTAATAACAAAGCGTGAAGGTATTGTATTATGTGCTATTAATGACGTGCTTACATCACTTTTATTATTATTATTTATTATTATTAT
>JAUKPT010003867.1:0-11628 GCA_032273505.1 Nanomia bijuga | reverse complement strand
GTGCCTCTGATAGACGCCTGTCAGGCGTCTGTCAAAGGAATTTTTTAACGGTAGAAAAATGCCTCTAATAGACGCCTGTCAGGCGTCTGTCAAAGGAATTTTTTAACAGTAGAAAAATGCCTCTGACAGACGCCTGTCAGGCGTCTACCAGAGGCATGATGTCCACTGGGAAAGAATTGCATAATTCGAGTATGAGGTGGATAAATTTTACTCATTATTCTTTTCCAGAAATAGGTTTATATTCAAGGGTTTAGGCAAAAATTGTCGGTAAATTTCGACTAATAAGATTCTTACATTTTGTAAACAATATTTGTGTTAAATGGTATTGTCATATGTTTCATTTGCTCACGAAGTAAGCGAAAAATCAAAATACCAGTGAAAGGTACTCCCTAGATTTTAGACATATCTTCGCATTGATGTGTTTCTTTTTTCCGTCAAAATATTTTTCCGGTCCGTAAGCTCGATATAAGATAAAAATGAACAGTTTCGTCAAAATGTCCCGAATATGTACTAAATTTACCTGTGCTTAATTGAGCAGATGTTCTATATTGATTCCCACATGATGTAAAATGAATGATATTATAGGGAAAAAAAAAAATTCTAAAAAGGAAACCTAAAGGTGACCCTGGTGACCATTTTGGTGATGATCAGGTATAACAATTAAACCAACAATATTACGTATTAAAATCGATTAAATAAAGAACATGTACAAATTATATACTATGAAGAAATATACCAATAAATTAAAACAATATATTTCATACATCGCTTTTAGGCGCCATCCTTCAAGAAATATCAATTAAGCTATTGTAACATAGTCCGATTTTTATTTAAGAATAAGTTTGGCTTTTTTGATTAAGATATTAATCACGAGAAGTCGTTTGTACATATTTAATGAAAATTTAAAAGCACAAACAAAAATGTACATACTTCTCGTGATTAATTGTTCAATTTACACGCCCTAAAGAATTAGGGGCTAAGAGCTAAGAGCTTTTGTTTGTTTCATAGTTCCCATTGGTTTAACCAATAATCTTTTAAACACTATTTAAACTCAAACTCAAAGAAAAATAGAAACTGATTTTAATGAGAAAATATGACAGAAACCTTCAAACTTACAAGGTTATGAAGAGCAAGAAGTAATGAATACTGAACTTCTTAATTTACATGAATCTATATCGAAGTACATACTGAGTTGACTAATATTAGATAAAATAATTATATTCAAGGGATTCGACTTATTGTTTTAATGCCTAGGAGGTAAATTACTCCCCGAATTCGCGAGCAAATATGGTACTAAGAGTAAAGATTGAGTTACATTGAGTTACATTTATTAACTTACCCTTCATTCTGACATTATGTAATGTAATGCATTACTGTGAAAAGACTTAATGATATATCCACTAATCAAAAAGGGTTCTATATTGCTGCTTGTTCCAATGATACAGTAGATTGATTAAACTAAATGAGCAAAAATGTATTTATTGTTGTTATATGTACTTCTATTAATTTTATTCGTCAAAACAAGAGCATGCCCGCCATCTTGTACATGCAAATTGACAGGTCGCAAAACATACGTTACAGCTACTTGTACAACATTAGTACTTCAAAATGTCATATCAGAACTGCAATCTTCTCAGATTTACAGTTTAAACCTAATAATGAATGAAATAAAAATTATTCGACCAACAAATTTCAGCAAATTGACTCATCTAAGCACATTGACTATTACGGCACCAAAATTACAGAGAATTGAAGATAATGCATTTGTAAATATTAATCAGTTGGTGCGATTAAATATTAAAAATACACAAATAAAAAGAATAATAAATTTGCCTTTTGATAATCTAAAATATCTCCAAAAATTGTTCATCGTCGATAATAAAGATATGACAACAATTGATGGTACTGTGTTTAATAAACTTTCATCACTTGAGTATTTGGAGGTATCCCGTAATAATTTATCTTTCCTTGTGAAAGATTTATTTTCTGGTTTGCCAAATCTGCGTACTTTACGATTAGTTCAGAATAGTATAAGATTCGTGGATGATAGGATATTCAACAATAATTCGTTACTGACAAAAGTGTACCTAAATCACAATATGCTAACTAAAATTCCAATCAGCGTTTCATACCTCAGAGATCTAAACTATATTGATATGTCTAATAACTTTATTGAGCGTATCGGTAATTATATATTCAAAAACCACAGAAAATTGAAACACATTTTGTTAAAAGATAATAGAATACAGATAATTGATACGAATACATTTTTGAATCTACCTTCATTGACAAATTTAAATTTGAAGAACAATAGATTGAGCTCATTCGAAATAGAATCTGCGTGGGGTTTGAGAAACAGTTATCTTTTTCCAGTTAATGGGAAAAGATATTCTACTGGACGTACAATTGATCTAGAAGGCAACAACTTTCTTTGTACATGCTTTACTATAACTACTATAAAAATATTAGCAAAAGGTTACAACATTCTTTTCGATTGCATGTTAAAAGATGCAAAGGTAAATGTAATGAAATTAAACTGCAATTTGCTAACTGAAAACTGGCAATATCATCAGATTTTCAAGGGCGATGAACTGATGAGAACACATGCCTTTAGTAAACAATTTATGCTTTTCTTCGACATAAGAATCGAGAACAATGGTACGCATCTTGATATTTTTAACATCGTAGCAAGAAGAAATGGTTTAGATGATAAAAATCTTGTTTCTGTTAAGTATGAAGAAAATTCTCTCAGTTTTTGTTCCAGATTATCTGGTTCGTCTTCGTATTTTGAATATAAACAACTAATTGTTCTTCAAGAGTTGTATGCAGTAGAGATACGAAGAGAAAAGGATGAAGGGAAATATAGTCTTTTGATTATAATCAACGGACAAATGGTTCATAAATCTTCATCTAAAGATATTATGATTTTACATAACGTATCAATGTTAAGATATAGATACAGCAATAGTTTATCAGTAGAAAACGTAACTTATTACACAAACGATTGCACTATTGAAAAAGGGGGTTGTCAAGACATGTGCATATACAATTCAAGTTTGGAGACCAAACAATGTATTTGTAAAATCGGTGATATTTTACCTGATAGAAAAAGATGTAACTTGAAAAGTCAGATTTTTTTCTCAACATCTAAGTCTATACAAATTTTGTCTAATGGGCGATCAAACACTTTAATTTCACTTGTTAAGGATCTTTACACAACTGTACATATATACGAAGAAAGAAAATTTGTTAACGTATTTTATTCGAATCATGAATCACTTATTTTCTTATTTGATCTCACGACTAACAAAAGCACATTTCTGATGCTCCTTCCATTAAAGATCAGACGAATTGTGTTTGACAAAGGTAGCCTATACTACACTACAAATAAAGGTACTGTTGAGCAATTGAATCTCCACTCTACGCCCCTCGCAAAGAGGAGTCTTATCCAACTTGCTAAACCAAAAGAAATTGAAGTTGTTAGTAGATTGAATTTATTATTTGTCTCTGATTTCGAAGAAAATGCAATATTGTCATACCACGTTAATGGAACGGGGAAGAAATTGATTGTGGGTGACTTGTATGGTATTAATGCAATGGCAACAGCTGAAAACTGTGGTAAAATTTATTGGGGTTCCTCCTTCTACAATGTGATTGAAGAAGCAAACTTTGATGGTACTTTCCGAAGAACAGTTAGTTTTATCCCTAACACGCACATATCATCGATGACATATTTTGAAGGCAGGTTGTATTTGGTCGATTCGAAAAATTCTCAACTTTCTAAGATTTATAGAATATTTTTAAAAAACGGTGTTTCGCAAGAATTCTTTAACAGTTCTTCCAAAATCCTTGGTATCAATACTTACAAAAACAAAAGTGAATTCAAATGCGTCGAGATCTATTCAACTAGAATTAACAATCTTGACAAGCATGGGAAATTATCAGTAGTTAGAAATTATTATTCATCTGGAATTAAGAATCTTGACAAGCATAAAAATCCAGAAAAAACAATGTTTTATCCTTACGATATTAATCATGCACTTAGGTTGCCGCGTATGTACCAGAATTCATTAAATTTTACATTGTCTAATTCTATTTATCTATTTGGAAAATTCGAGAAAGTTCTATTTGTTTCGTCTAAAGGCTTCTTGTCAACTCACCAAATAAACTACGTCGGACAAAATAGTTCAATAGTTGCTGGTTATGCTGCAAACACAACTAATATGTTTGTTGGAGATATTTTCATTGAAGAGACATCTGACAGTAACTTGTGTAAAATGGCGCAGACTGAACTACAACATTTAGAGACTTTCCATCTCAAAATACGTCAATTAATCATAGTCACGTGGTTAAATGTGGGAGATATTAAAAATGGAACTGCACAAAATTCATTTCAAATAATCATTGCTTCGACATACAAGGAAAGTTATGCGATCTATAACTTTGACGATCTTAAAACGCCGTTCGGTTTGACTGGATTTCGTATAGATAGTTGTTCAAAAGATACACTTCGGACCAGTTTTTTAAACGATTTGAAATTTAAAAGAATTGTTGTCTCACTTCAAGGGACATGTAAAAGAGAAATAAACGAGGTTCCGCCTTGGCAGAATATTTTACTGGTTGTGATTTTAGTTGGAATATTTTTGGTTGGCGTTTTCAATGGGTTTGTGTGGTGTAGAAAGAGACATGATCATCCATGAATATCTAATGTCAATACATGGCATCGCTTTTCAATAAATAAATACTTAAAATCATTATTGTCGAATCCAATTCCATCATTTATTGTATTATTGTATTTTTTGTACCTCGTATTACACGATTTTTCATTTTTAAGTTTACAAACTATAATTTGAGAGAAAAGAAGCACCTCTTAGTAGTTGCAAATTTTGCCTAGCTGTACAAATAAGACACATTGACAATCACTATTTAAATTTATTTTTGTATTTATAATTTACCCTATTGTGTTTTTTCACGTTTCTTCGGTTTGTTTCTTTATTTTGTTTCTGTATAATAGGATTACGAAATTTGATGACGATTAACTTACATAAAGAATGACAATTTTCTCCAATTATAACAACATATAGTCATTTCTCTGTCGAGCAATCAATCAAAAAATGCAAACTAATCAAGTTTGCGCCCCAATGGCCTGCGTAACTAGATAGTGAATCTTCTCCATACTACTTCATTGAATTTATTTTTTAAAGCAAGTATACTCAAACATTTGAATAATGTCATTTCACCAGAAATTGCGCGTCCAATTACTGTTGAAGTTCCTCAAGGGTCTTTTTTTGGACAAGATCTTTTTATGATTATATTTCGAATGATTTTTTTAAAATTAGATGCAGTTTATTTTGGTGATGATAACTTCCCATTTTCGATTGATCACACAATTTGTCATTTGTAATTTTGAAAATAAAAGTAACATTTAACTGCAAATCCATATAAGTTTCATTAATGTTAATCAATAAAAACGAAGATTTGACTATCAATAGTGATCATGTTATCAAGAATTCTGACTCTTAAATACGATTGGGTATTCAAATTAAAAGTAAACTTACTATTAAGTCATGTATCAAATCTTTGTAGAAAGTTCTTCATGCTTTATCTCGTGTATGCAAATAGTCTTCTGCTCTATCATGTTTTCCCAATTTTCACTAACCTTGACATTTTTAACTAAAACGGAGATTTTCCTCGCTGTTTTTTTTCCTGACATTTAATGAATTAAATATTTCCTTGCGAGCGAAGAGATAACTAGTTTAATCACTCATCTAGGGTATCACAGGGTAAACTCTCTTTTTATTAATTTCGAATAAATAAGTGAAAAGCTTTAAAAAAATGCAACTGGGCCAATTTTGAAAATGACCTGAACGTGTCACAATCCGATGACGTTATCTTCCGAATTGATCAAAATTTTGACCAAGCCAAATATCTACTATTTACATATCAATCGATTGCATATTTGATGCTGATTAATAATCAATCACAAGTGATGTTAGGCAAAAGTACGCACATGTAGAAATCTCTATTATATTACAAAGAGTGGGCTGTATGGATGCGTAAAAATAAACTAACTATTTTTTTTTAGTTTCTATAACATGCATCTTAATCAGAATAAACATTTTTTTTCATGTGATTGCTCGAAAAAAATTGCAAGGCCTTTAAAAAAAAGATGTCGATTTTCGAAATTCAGAAAATTTTGACGCCATTTTTCATGATATTGCAACATTATTTTTTCTTTTCATTGGTATGGATTTTTAGTCTTTAATGTTGTGAACATTTTAAAAAGAATTAATGTGTGTGAAACTTATTGATAATGAGGAAAAACTGCAAAAAAGGTACAAAATCTTATAAAAAATCGAAAAATCGACATTTTGCCTCTATTTTAATAAAATATTGTCAATTTCTTTTTCTAAATCGACCTTATTGTTGTAAACATTTTCCAAAAAACTGCATGGCTTGGAATGTTCTTGTTCTCGAGATAATATGTCAAAAGTGTAGAATTTCGATAGAATTTCATCAAATTAGGGGGGCTTTAATTGAAGCACTATTACTGTACAATTTCAACTTTATTATATATTTTGATGATGAAACCTGATAGAGTACCATCTGAAATATAATTAACCGATTTTATTAATCGACCCCTCACTGAAAAGAAAATTTTACGTTCTTTCCAATAGTATTTAATTTATTGTGTTATGATAAATATAGCCTATTTTTGATACTAATTTTTTTTGAGCACTTTTCTAATCGAAAATAAAAAAAATCATTTTGGTTGGTCAAAGGTGATTCTATTTCAAAAATGCCCATTTTGTACGAAAGTGTGCTATTTTGTGTCGATATGTGCACGGTTTTGAGAACTTATTGGAACGAAGAAAAATGATATTTGATGTAAGATGAAAAATCATAATTGAGCAAATTTATAAAATTGTGATTTTTAAATCTTTCGGCGCAGTTATTATGAGATTATGCCCATCTTTAAATACAATAATTAAATACAACATTATTCGAATTATTTCGCAAAGAATATGATAATTTCGAGAGCAAGAACTGTCAGTTGAAAAAAACATTAAATTTCGTCTATTTGGTAGGGAGTTCAGACGTGAAATATTACGGCAAGTTCGAAGTATCGGGAATGTATTAAAACCCAATTTGTATAAACCGATAAAAATAGCAAAACTCTTTTTAAATGTTTTTTTATTTTAAAAATCAGGTACATTTCCTTTAAATTCAACTTTCCAGGTAATAATCAATCACCTAATAATCACTGCGATAAATATTTAGCAAAAATAATGTTCTTAATAATGTTCTAATGTTCTAATGCTCTAAATGTTCTAAATGTTCTGAATAATGTTTTTCGATCGGGAATAATGCAAACACAAATATTTTGACACAACTATGATGTCATAATGATGTACACGATCGATTTGTTATTACACTATGTAAATTAAATTTCTGATGCAACCCGATTATCAATTATCGTTTAAACTATTACAGTATTTTAACATATCACGCGTTGATTTTGCAAAAGTTTTTTCGACAAATATATGTTTTTATTTTGTACGTTTTTGATAAACGCAAGAAAAATTTACCAATTCCATTCATTGGCTTCTTCGGAATAAGAAATTTTACATTAATGTTTAGAAATAAATACCCTACCTTGCGACATTGCCTCAAATAGAGCCAATTGTTTCACATAATGTTTTGATACACCATCTTTATCGGAGAAATCTCAATAAAGCTATTACATCACATCCCGATTTATTTTCAAGCAATACTTAGTAACCAATAGTCTTCTAAATATTATTTAACCTTCGCTGTTTTCGAAGTTTTCACTTACTATATAAAAGTAGTGAAAAAGGTTATGAAGAGCGAGAAGTATTAAGTATGGAAAATCTTAACTTACATGAATTTACGTTTAAATTACATATTAGGTATCTTATGCTGGATAAATCAAATTATATTTATTGTTGTTAAATGTACTTCTATTTATTTTCTTCGTAAAAACAAGAGCATGTCCACCATCTTGTACATGCAAATTTACAGATCGCAACATATACGTTACTGCTACTTGTACAACTTTAGTGCTTCAAAATGTCAAACCAGAACTAAAACCTACTAATTTATACATCATGACTGATATCAACATTATTTAGCAGATTGACTTATCTAAGCACGATGAGTATAACAGCACCAAAATTTAAGATAATGCATTTGTTATTAATCAATTTTTGGTGCAGTTAAATATTGAAAAGACACAAATAAGAAGGATATCAATTTTACCTTTTGATAATCTTAAATATCTCCAAAAAGTATTCATCGTCGTAAATAAATGGCAACAACTGATGGTGCTGTGTTTAATAAATTGTCTTCACATGAGTATTTGACACGTAATAATTTATATTTCCTCGTAAAAGATTTATTTGCTTGTTAGCAAAATTTGCGTATTTTAAAATTAAAACAGAATCATATAAGATTTATGGATGATGAACTATTTTACAATAAATCGTTTTTGAGAATGGTGAATCTAAATCACAATATGTAAAATAAAATTTCATTCGGTGTTTCATACCTCAGAGATCTTTACTTTTTTGATTTGTCAAATAACTTTATTAAGAATATCGGCAATAATTTCCTTTTGTTAAAAGATAATAGAATACAGAAAATTGATCGACATGCATTTTTGAATCTTTCTTCATTGAGAAGATTAGATTTGAAGTACAATAGATTGAGTTCCGTTGAATTTGAATCTGCATGGGGTCTGAAGTACTCTTTATTAAATTTTTCTTCAGCCAATGGAATAAGTTCTTCAAGTGGACGTACAATTGGTTTAAATGGGAACAATTTTCTTTGTACATGCTTTACTATAACAACCATAAATATATTGGCAAAATATGGCAAAATTTGATGAAATTAAACTGCAATTTTCTAACTAAAATCTGGCAACATCATCGGATTTTCAAGGGCGATGAACTCATGAGAACACATGCCTTTTGTAAACAATTTATCCTTACCTTCGACATAAGGATCGAGAACAATGATACACATTGAAACAAGAATAAATGGTTCCGATGATCAAAATCTTTTTTCTGTTGAGTATAACGAAAATTCTCTTACTTTTATTTCCGGATTTTCTGGTTCTTCTTCGTATTTTGAAAATAAACAACCGATTGTTCTTCAAGATGCAGTAGAGGTACGAAGAGAAAAGGATGAAGGAAAATATAGTCTTTTGATTATAATCAACGGACAAATGGTTCACAAATTTTCATCTAAAGATATTATGATTTTACATAAAGTATCAATGTTAAGATTTAGATACAGCAAACGTTTATCAGTAGAAAACGTAAATTATTACACAAACGATTGCAGTATTTGAAAAGGGGGTCATCAGGATAAATGTATCTACAATTCCAGTTTAAAAACCAAATCATGTATTTGTTAAGTCGGTGATCTTTTACCTGATAGAAAAAGATGTCAGATTTTTTTCTCAACATCTAAGTCCATACAAATTTTGTCTAGCGCGATCAAACGAGTTAATTTCATTTGTTAAGGACTTTTACACAACAGTACATATATACGAAGAAAGAAAATTCGTTAAAGTATTTTATTCGATGCATAGATCACTTATTTTCCTATTTGATCTCACGACTAACGCAAGCACATTACTTACGTCTATTCAATTAAAGATCAGACAAATTGTGTTTTATAGAGGTAGCCTACTACACTACAAATAAAGGCACTGTTTAGAAATTATTTATTACTTATCTGTGATCCTGAGGCGAATGCAATATCCTCATACCACGTTAATGGAACGGGGAAGAAATTAATTGTGGGTGATTTGTGCGGTATCAATGCAAACAGCTGAAAATTGGGGTTCCTCCTTTTACAATGTGATTGAAGAAGCAAACTTTCCGAAGAACAGTTAGTTTTATCCCTAACACGCACATATCATCGATGACATATTTTGAAGGCATGCTGTATGGGGCCAATTCAAAAAATTTTCAACTTTCTAAGATTTATAGAATTGTTCTAGAAAACGGTGTTTCGCAAGAATTCTTCAACAGTTCTTCCAATATCCTTAGTATCAATACTTACGAAAACAAAAGTGAATTCATATGCGTTCAGATCCATTCAGCTAGAGCTAACAATCTTGACAAGCATTGGAAATTATCAGAAAAAATACAGTTTTATCCTTACGATATTAATCGTGCACTTAGGTTGCCGCGTATGTACCCGAATCCATTTAGTTTCAAATTGTCCAATTCTATTTATCTATTTGAAAAATTCGAGAAAGATCTTTTTTTTTCGTCTAAAGGCTTCTTTTCAACTCACCAAATAAATGACGTCGGACAAAATAGTTCAATAGTTGCTGGTTATGCTATGCGAACACAACTAATATGTTTGTTGTACCTTGTATAAGACTGAACTACAACATTTAGAGACTTTTCCGCTCAAAATACGTCAATTAATCATAGTCACGTGGTTAAATGCGGGAGATATTATGAATGGAACATTTCAAATAGTCATTGTTTCGAGAAACAATGAAAGTTATGCGATCTATAACTTTGATGAGCTTATAAGACCGTTCGGATTTACGGGATTTCGTATTGATAATTGTTCAACAGAAACAATTCGGACTAGTTCCATAATCGATTTAAAATTCAAAAGAATTGTCGTTTCACTACAAGGGACAAAAAAGCAATAAACGAGGTTCCATCTTGGCGATGGGTTTGTGTGGTGTAGAAAGAGACACACGAGTCCAAGATCACCTAATGTCAATACATTGGATGTATTGGACCGCCCTTCAACAAAGACTTAATCATTTATGCCAGATCCGATTCCATCATTATCATTTATTGCATTTTGATTCATTACACCTTAAATTACACAATTTATTCTTTGGAAGCTATGAATTCATAAACTAAAATTTGGCGAAAAACAAGCAGATTTCAGTACTTGAACATTTTGTCTGGCTGTACAAATAAAAGACTAAAAGCCATATTATGTTGTTATCACGTTTCTTCGTTTTGTTTTGGTACATTTTATTTTCGTAGAATATTGCCTTAAATAAACTACACAAATACCACGTATTTATTGTTTTTCAGTAATTAAGTAAAATGTAATGTGTGGTATGAAGAAATTTCCGATGTTTTACAAATTTTGTATTTCAAGTTTTAAACGATGCGCATATAATCCTTTAAAACAGAAAGAAAATATACATTACAAACCATTTAAAGGGCTTAAATGTATAGAAAATTCATCCTTTTTAATGACCTACTATAAAAAAAAACCATTTAATTATTGCTTTTTGTAGATGTTGTTCAATTCAAGGTTTGTCGCCTTTGTGTTTTGAGTGTTTTGAGCCTTTGACTGCAATTTGGGAAATGATAATAGATTTGTGCGAAACGATTAATTTATCTTATATTATTTTGATTAAAAACATGATTTCTTATGAACCCGAGGGACATTAAAATTTCCCTACCTGTAGTTAAGTTTAAAAACTGTCGTTTTCTTAAACTAAACTGTGAAGTAAACACAAGTTGACTGTTGCCCCTCAAAACCTAAAGAAAAAGAGAACAAGAAAGCAACAGCTAACACCTAACCATCTATCTTACTTTGAGTCAATTACCT
>JAUKPT010003866.1:0-11629 GCA_032273505.1 Nanomia bijuga | reverse complement strand
CCAAATTTTTGCTATGATGCGAAATTGTTGCGCAGAAATGATTTTTCTGGGAAATGAGCATAGTTTAATAGCTGTACTTAAACCAAAAGATGGCTCATCCGCAAGGCTGGTTTACGTGATTCAGCGAACGGTAACGAGATTCTAAGTAGAAACCTTATTTTATAGACCCGGGAACACGATCCGGTGAAAAATGATGTTGTGATCGATCCGGAAACGCTATCCGGTGAAATATTCTGCCTAAATCGATCCGGAAACGCGATCCGAACGGAATAGTGAATTTAGTGATCGATTTTAACGATCCGCTGAATATCAGGTGTGATCCGGAAAAAAAATTACAAGATACTCGATCCGCTGATTTTTTAACAAGTTTTTGGATGACTGACGCAGGGATGTATATAAGTATTTGAAAAGAAATCTGCAAGATTCGTAGAAAAAAATAACTTAGACGAGTTTTTTTTAGCAAAGTGACGTTAGGCGGGATGATTGAACACTCGTTGGAACGTTGAAGGATTATTAAAGGATATTAAGCATTTCTTCTAAATTACTTTTGTTAATTAATAAGCACCATGTAGGAAGGTTAAGAAAGTTAATCTTGAGCCAGTATGATATTTTATTTTCATTGTTGTAATCTTGTTGGCTTACGCACAGATGAGCACTTGGATATCATTCAATAGTATATCGAAAATAGATCATGCTTCTGCACTTCCTATTAATGATCGTTAACAGCGGCAATAATACAAATGAATATTTAGCTGGTGCCAAGAAATTTGAAAAATGCATTTCGCCTACTCCGGCCAGGAAGGCTTTTAGATTATTTGAATTCCTAAAGTATCATTATACTCTATTGTAGACAAACTCATAAAAATATTTCCTTTTCAACTTAACTAGTGTGCGTGTGTCGTTTAACCTCCCCACTCAAGGTTTCGTTTCCTCTACTATAACACCTCCTTAAAAAATGATATCATTGTTTTCTGACGATTGTTTGACAACTTGAACCATTTAGCAGAATTTACGTTGATCCCATGTGTTTTTTTTTTAGAATGAATCCTTGTCTTACGTAAAGTTTTGGATTACAGTAAGAGCCACCATCATAGATGGGTCTGCATGATTTTTCTGAATTTATGTCATCTAGACTAACTGAAATATAATTATCAATTTTATATTTTGTCATGATCTAGATCCACCATCGTGGACGGACAGAAACTGCAAAAAAGCTGTTGCTGAACGATACCATCGGATTGATGCCTGCTTGTGACAGAGACAGTGTGAAGAAAAATTACAACTGGACTCGATAACTATTAATCTCTGCATGACTAGATGCTACATTTACACAGGTGTCGTTATTAGCGAACAACAACATCCATTACTGCTGCTGTGTTGCTGGCCTTGACAGTAACCTTATTATTCATCAGATTCCGATACGTTTTAGTCATACTGAGGCGCAGTCGATAAATATGTGAAACTTGTATTAACTATTCACTTCATCAGGCATGTGCATGCCATGTTCGATTATTGATAGTGTGCAAAGCAGAGTGAGATGATGTATTCATACTGGGTAACAGCTCGATCCAAATATAATTTTTCATATAAAGCTTGCTGATTAATTCTTTTAAAAGACTTTTTTTTGGAATTATTTTCTGTCGCAAGAATTTATTATTTTGCTTAGAAAATAATTTTTAATTTTTCCAGGACTGGCGGATAGGATGGGGTGGTCACTTTGACCCCTGATTACTAAATCGATCATAAACACCTTAAGAATGAATATTTTTCTTTCAGAATTTCAGTAAACAATATTTGATCTATTTAATGTGATTATTCCTTCTTAATTCCAGGTAGAAGGTGACGTCAACAGGTTGGTATGCATATTTTTGTGAATTGCTCTGCACACCTAAATTTTCTACTTGCGGATCCCAAACCGGAACTACAAAGAAACTCATTACATTGGCTAATATATTTTTATTTCATTGTAATTTCAAGGATATGATTTATTCCAAGTAATAATGACAAAACATTTTCATTGTGTATTTTCAGCAAAATCTTATTCTTTTTTGATAAACAGGCTGATATGGAAATCATTTCCTAAAACCATTCCAGTGACTTGGATTGAAATGAAATGCATTTCAGCTGATTTTGCTTCAAAAATAACTTCGAGTGATGTAAGTTATGCCCATAATTTAATACTCTAAAAAATCTAGATTTTAGTACCAGCAGGCAGGGTGTATTGATAATTTTAGCTGCCAAGTACCGCAGATATCAGCTGCCGGATGAAATTTTTATCAAATAGAGATCATGAACCACTTCCTCACACTACTTGCCGGCTGGGAAACGTCCTTGTCGGGTACCGCCGGGTACCACTGGTACCCGCGGTACCTGGTTATAATACACCCTGCCAGCAGGTGACTAATAATTACCTGTAAAAACTGGAAAGTTATTTAATTTAGAATAAAATTGTCTGTGAGTGTGTTGATCAATAGGGTAGGATTAAGGGTTAAGGGTTAAGGAGTTGAGGCTAAATAGACGTAAATCATGACTTTTGAGTTAGTAACAATCGTTCTAGAAAAAGAAAAGTAATATTCTTCGGTCATAAAAAATCTAACGTTGTTTATAATATAGTAAAAGATGAAGTTTTATCTGCAATTTTCCTGAAGAACTTAAAATCTGGAGTGATTACAAGGATTGACCTGGATATGAAGAAAATTCCCGGAGGGTTATGACCTTATTTCATAACTAATTAGCAACTAATCATTCTTATAAAAATAAAATATGTCAATGTGAATACAAGATTTGGAGTACATGGAGGCACTACGCAACTGCTAAAGCTATTTTGACGTTGATATTGCTTTACTCTGATAAAAAATTGAGAAACATGAAGCATTTGATTACCTTTTCCAGAATTGTAAACACTTTGACCACCAACAAGAAATGTTGCTCTCTACTTCGTGGTTCAAGATTTAAATAACATAAAGCAACATTGAATTAAAGGTTAAAACAAAACTTACAGGGGCTTATCTATAGCAAACCAGTTATTTTATATTTTAGCTGATTTATCGAAACTACTTTTCATTTTTTATTTTTTGTTGCACTATTTGTTTATAATTTCCTATTCGCACAAAAATGTTAAATAATAGAGATGCACGAAAATAAAGATCAAACAATCTTTAGATGATATTTTTAGTTCATTTACATACTTGAAATTCTACAGAAATATTTCGGGAAAATTGATTGAATTCACAACGACAAATTTATCCATGTTTATTCATTATTTGAATATTTTCATAGTTAGGTATACAATTTCACGTACATTTTTAACTTCCACTCTTGAATTCTTAGATTTTTGACTCATTATCTTTGTTTACGAATGTGTTTAGTATAGAAGCCCCATTTTCCAGTTGTTATTCATGAATATTTCAAACATTTGTCAGTTATTTTTCTCATGCTATGATTATTCGAATTCCAGAGCCATTATAAGGATAAATGACACATTATCCTGTTGATTAAAAACCATAAGTTTAAGACTAAAGCTTCGTCAGCTTTACAGAGTTGGGTTTTTTTTCTCAGAAAAAGGTTTCTGTCGTAAATCATGGAAACCGTATTTACCCACAGAGACTAAACTTACTAAGAAAACATCGGAGTGTATACTTTAAACATAATCTGCAAGAGTGACATATGTCATCTGGATTTTCATTTTTTATACCATAGACTGATTCGTAATTTATCCTGAGCAAATGCGAAAATACGTGATTGTTGAGCTTCTGTATGACTTCTTCGGTCTACGCATGTAACATTAAGATATCATGTAATCTATTCTATTAATACAACTAAAAACGTCCTATGGAAGATTTGTAACACCTTTGGTCGGTGCCACTCGTGTCTGATCAATTAGTAAGGCAGTCTCTACTCTTGCGTTTAGTCTAGACCAGCCAGATAAGAATGGCTGCCATTGTCTGATGCTGATACGGAAAAGATATAAACAATCTAATTAAGCTGTTGATTTACGGAACTTAAAATGAATGGGGATATTACCGAATCTGTTAAAACGGAAAAACATTTTGGTAGAGGAAACATCATGGCACGTTTCTTCATCGTTTTGTGACATTTTCTTGCTTCCCATGTAAAAAGTGAGATGTAATCGCGTCCGATCGCCTCGTACCGGCAAACTTATGAATAAAAATGGCGTGAGGTGTCATTGTTATTGATAATTCCCATTTATAGTTAACTGGATTCTTTGAAAGAAAGTTGAAGGCAACTTGTTTTCTCGTACTGTATGATTGATCTTCTACTTGGGAGGCCTTGCGTTTAGAAGGCAGTTTTGGTCAAAATCTTGAATAATTGGCTTTTATGGAGGGGTGCTTTACATTTAAAATTCATGATACAAACCAATCCAGAAATCTTATTGAGAGCTCTAAATGTATGAGACTTAAAATGGCCTGCGAACTAACCTCATGATGATTGAGAGTCAAAAAATTATGATCGTCTAAAAGATTAATTCAGTAAAGAATAAATAGACACTTATATTCTTGCTGTCTTTAGATTCCGATGTCAAAAGATATATATGTATTGTATTGCATCAATGGTTTACGGTTTATGGTCTGCACTTATGATGGAACAGTCATGTAAAGGACTTTACGTGCTTATTGAGGCAATGACTTAAGTCCCATTTAGTGTCTTGTCAGCTACCAACTGATTACCCAACTTCCCTCACATGTAAAGACCCCCGTAGGCATTGTCTAACAATAGTTATTGTGTCCTCGCTAAGAGCTCGGTTCGAGTGTATTTTATCGCATCGTTTGCCTATACCATCCGCGTCCTCATCATTCAAAGGGATGATATAACCACAATGCATTTAATTACTTAAAATGTTTATACTTAGCTATTGAAATCTATTCTGTGACATTTGGTTTATACAATGTTTTACGAGACTTAAATCAGACCTATTCATTTCTTTTTCTGAAAAAAGCATCAGTTATTCCTGGAAAACGGTTCGAATTTGAATACTAGGAAAACATTTGAAAAATGAAAGAAAGGAAGAAAACAACAACAACTCCACCAGGATTCCGGCAAAAACTAAAGATATAATACATTTAAGTCTTAAAGAGGCTTAGTTATCAATTTGAAATAACAATTCTTCTAAAACAAATGGCTTATTTGGATTCTAAATATACATTTTAGAGGACAGACTGTTGGTTCCAAGAAATATAAATTTTGAAAGATATCATGCAAGGTTTGAGAAAAGATTTTTACAGACGAGATCCCTGTTTAGATTAATGAAACTGAAGCCCATATCAAAAAGAGCACTTGTTGCTCTCTGTTTCATCTATTTGATAAATGGTAATTTTTCGTTGTCGGTTGTGTATTAAACAAGAAGGTATATTGGAATGTTAATAATTTTAGCACCTCGAAATCAATATCAGTTAGATTTTAATTTATCTGATGGTAATTGTTTTGTTGTTTATTTACAAATATTGATGACATTACTATTAATAGATACTGATTGCAAACTGATTTGTTACTTTTCATTTTTGTATCTAAAAAAGATTATTCTTTCAGTCACTTATTTCCATTTGACTTACAAAAAGATAATTGATTAGTCTGATATCTGTAATATGGTGAAGATGGACCATTTTTAGTCCACAATAACATTTAGATTTTAAATAGTGCCACTCCCCTGTACAATTAAATGATATCAGTGCATAGATGATATTGTGTTAATTATCTATTCGTTAGGACCAAAATACTTAGTAGAAGTCGCTGAATTTGATCGAAAAAAACTAATTCTGTTTGTTCTTGCACAAATGATGCCAAATAATCGTAGTCCTGATCTTTTACACCGATAAAATGTCAACTGGAGAATGGTCTATAGATATAGTTGTATAGGACATAGTTTGATGAATTCATTAGGTTCCAACTACCCTAAATAATTAAAATATGAATCAATAAGTCTTTTTTCGAACAATCTTAATGATCATTGGATATGCTTCAAATTGTTTTCAATGAGAATAGACAACGATATTCAATAATAAAAAAGATCTCTTTTCATGTCAGGTAGTCATTTTAAAAAAATGTCTTCCGTCATTATACTGTTTTGCAGATAGAGTATTGCAAAGAACCTTTTTCGTCAAGTGCCGGATGCACATCGATGTTATAAAGTTGAACGTTCCAAGCGAACATATATATATCCTTATTATTTCTAAAGACGGATAGTGTCTTGTGAAGTAAATATCAAGTGTAAATATCTACTGCTTTCGAACGACTAATGTTTTTGTATGAGGGTTTATGAGAGTTAAAGTATATAGATTAAGATTGAGATCACGGTTCTTGCGTTGCAGGGAATAAGGATGTATATCTTCCGTTTTGATCTGGGTCATTCAATCTTCATTCTTCAATTTGATAGAGATGTCACTACTCGAGAAATTGGTCAAAACATATCGAAGATTTGAAAGCATGCATCGCATTCGTTCGCATTGGTTCCTGATATAGCCTATATTTTCAATTGATGTATATTGATAATTTTGTACGGGGGGGGGGGGTTATAGGGGTGTCCCAAGACTCCAATAATGGTACAAAGCGCTATTGAGTGAAAAACACTATTAAAACATTGAATAAAAATTCATTTTTGTGCAAACAAATATCACCGCGTAAAAATCTCTCAAAATTTTAATTTCGCGGGTTTTTTCCTAAAGATTGCATTTCGCGGCATTTTAATTTCGCGGTTGGTCGGAACTGGTCAAAACGGTTGATCAAAACGACTGCCGAGGCAACAACCCAGATCAATATGTTATTGGCAGTATTTAAAGTGGATAAAGTTACACGGAAATAACTTTTTTTTCTTTCTAACATTGTTTTTCTTCTACTGAAATGATAATTTACAACCGAATATACATTAGAAAAAATATATCACAATAATTACAAGATTGATTAACATAAAAATATTTGCATGACATAAATAAGTTGCTTGATAATAAATAGCATAACAACACATACCAACGCCACTTGTCAATTACTTACTACTTCACAATGATCATTTTCTGGAGTTATATAAAAACAATGGACTCCAAAATAATCACGAGTCTGCTTATTCACCTCGTTTCCTTTGGTTTTCTAGTTAAATAAACTTTTTGAACAAACATTAAAAAGACTAGGAGAAACCCCCGTTTTATTTGTTATTTCTGAATGATAAAGTATTTTGCGTTAAAAGATAATAGCCCATGATTGCGACACAAGAAGTGAGCAAGGCGTGGCACTTATATATATAGGCGTCAGTGCTCGCCGATGAGTCGGAAAGAACTCATTTACAAGCAATTAAAATATTCTATATTCAAACCTTACCTAAAAAGTACACGTGTGATTTAGGAGGAACAAATTTGCCTTATTTCACAACTGGCTCAGTTGAAGGTAAGGACTTTTTTGTTAAGCTTAATCTCAGTGAATTTCTATGTTTTTATTGAGATCGTCTATCTTGATGTAAGACAAAATGAATTGAATTATTATTCTAGGACTAAATGTAAAATAAGAAAGAGGAATTACACGAAAACGAGATAAATAAACATGCTAAAAGTTTCAAAATTGTAGATAGCTAAGGTCCTTATCTTATCAGCAGAGAAAAGTCCTCGAAGAATAGATTGACTATACATTACGCTTATTTTGTACTATATATTGGCTTTTACGCTTTTAGCATTAACAACATTGTTTCTTCACTTCGTCAAAATTCAATATATACAAATTAAATAAAAATTATATAGTGTAAACTCATATGTAAAATATTTCATTCCAGTCTAATCAAACAAAGTTATACAACTAACATGGAGAGAAAAGGGGGCTTAAACGTAGATTATTGAATTATTGAATTATTTAGCAAATTACTCTAATTCATTCGATGATTTGAAGCTCTTAAATCTCTTTGTACTCACAGATACAAGTAAAACACTACAAAAACAACATAACAATTTTTACAGATTTTAGATTACATGGCTAAAAATACACACATACAAACTCATAACACATAAAAACAGTTATTGAATGTGATTTGGCTTAGTACTAAAAAATAATGTACTTTAAAATTATTGCCAAAGATTATATTCCTTATATTTTGAAATAAAACATTATCTTTTAGTGGATAGTAAGATAACATACAGACAACAACAAAGAGATTTTGAATGGAAATTGTGACATATTCTTGGTAATGACGTTAATCTATGAGGAGATGTTGCGTAAAAATATGAAATTGGGGTTTTTGAAATTTAGGCACGGTGCACCACAAACGCTTTTCGATAAAACTAAAGGTCATGCTATCTGATCAAACCTTTTCTTTTTAATATCAGCTACTTTTAAGTTGATTTATTGCCAAACCATCTGGTACAAAATATGGATTTTAGTTTTAGGTTTTATAAACCTGTTCTGAGAACTTCAACTTTGCATCTTATACTTTTTGGTGCATAGATCGATCATTGATCCTTTAAACTTAAAAGAAACATATACCTCATATACCTATTCTATCAAAAAAGGTCTGAAATTTCACTCAAATTTCTATAGAAATATTCTTTAAGTCGATGACACAGTCAATCTACTCCAAATTTTATTATATTTTTTACCATTCTTCTTATCAAATCGATCTAAATCAGTCGTGTAAGGCTCGACCTCTTTATCTGGTCTCCATTCACGTAATATGAAGGCTTTTAAGCGCGAAAGTTCAATACCAGAGAGTGAAACATTACGGTCGTTTTTCAACGTTGTTATATAGTTATTCTCTAACAAATCCTTTAGTAAAGGTCCATCAATCAAGTTCGTTTTACAAAATAATGCAAACTTTGTCAGATTTACTTTCTGTAGTTCTATAAAGACATTATTAACTGACCAAAATGCAGTTGGTACCTTTTCTAAGTTAGTATCAACTATATCTTGAAATTTCGGTCGCCAGCCGTGTATGTAATTGAAAAGTTTACGAGCTTGTATATTTGACATTTGTAAATCGTTGATTAAAGTACTTTCGTCTAATTCTTTTAATAAACGACCATTAATAAGTTCACGTGCAAAACTATCGACAAAGTCGTCAAGTTTTAACCGTTGTAACATTTTCCCGACATCTGTCTGCGATAAACGTTCAATGTCGTCAAGTTGACGTTGTCGCATATCAACTGACGTCATTGATGGTGAGTGGAATAACGACGATCCCGATCGTTCTGGCAATGAACATTTACGAATACAGTTGTTGTCTCCATTTACATACGTCGAATCGCTCTGTTGATCACAAATATCTGCGACGTCACTATAAGTTTCGTCAAAATCGTCTTCGATAGCGTCAGCGTTATCACCGATATCGATGTCGACTTTTAGGCAGTGAATGTTTTGATATAATGCTTCACGCGCCGGTATTGGGGGTGGTTGGACAATATTAAGATTTTCGATTTGACTTTTCGTTAATGTCGCATATAACGGATTATCTTCATTCGACGGACTGTTCAATCGGGAACCATTTGGAGAAATTCGTGTATTCCCAAAATTCAATATGACACCCGAATCCCCGCTGTCTTCAGTCGCGATACTTGAACTGCGGCTGTGTATAGGATTACGCAAGGCATTCGGGGCATCGTATACACGGGAGTTAGATTGGTGTAATGGGGACGTGGCCCGATATAACGAGTGTATGGGTTGTTGAGGTTCATCCGAATCGGGGGTTGTCGGTTGACTATCATAATTACCGGATGACACGAGTTCATTATTTTCATTAGTACTTGGTGGTTTATAGAAAACTTTGGGACTGTCAAAAGCTTGCCAGTTCAATGAGGTGATGTTCATACATGAACTAGAGCGACTACTATGTCGTATAGGTCCACTGTTATGTGGTGAACGATGTGGAGATCGTGAATTCAAACCATCATCTGTTGATTTAAAGTTTTTACGTAAATAAACATCGTTTAAATTAATGTTATCAATAGCAGTCTTAAGCTCGTCAATACTGTGCTTCTTCGATATATTGACATTCGAGGCAGAACTTGAAACCTTACTCAATGACGGTTGTTCAGACTCAAGAATTGCTGGAAAAGATTGAGGTATACGTTGTCGTGGTTTTTTAGAATAACGCGGTAAAGGTAACGGTGCAATCCCTTGTTCGCTGTCTGGTGTAGATGGGGCGTTAGAAGACACCGAAGGTATATGTGTTGTTTCAGAAGTTCGATCGTCTCCAGAATTGACGCCAGACGATAGTCTATTTCTATTTACTAAATGGCTATCGTCTCCTGACGGTTTATCAAAAGTTGCACTGCCGTAATAAGTAATTGCATAAATGTCTTCGGCTAATTTAGATTCTATTTCATTAATTTTCTGACGGTAATTAGCTTTAATCGGATGAACATAGTCCGGTGAGTTCACTAACATTCCATTCGGAATGATTTCAAGAATCGGTTTAGGTATTGTCAAAGGACACCGTTCAACGTAAATATTAGGGTCTGCAAGAATCGCTTCGTATGTATATACTTCTGAACGTACGGATAAAATGTAAATGATATCGACTGCAATTATTTCACGTAAGGTAACTTTATTACGTGGATAGTTCGATGAAGTCGGAGTATTACGGAATTGAACTGTTATAGGTGGAACTCGAAGTGATAATATTTTCGATAATGGTAAAACACTTTTACTCGTTATTAATCGAAACATACCAATCATGTCCAGTGGCAAACTATAAACTTTATTATCTTTCTTGCGTCGTAAAGCAAGACTTTTACATCGTCCACGAAAACTTTTATTTACTTTTTCGATTGTGAAGATTTCACCGACTTCAAATATATGTTTTTCGAAGCGGACCTCTTTTCGGAACTCGATACCTTGAATGTGTTTTGCGAGCGGTACGATAACGCTTAGATTATATGCGACTCTTTCATCTTCAACGATTTCGACATTTGTTGAACGATCTTTTCGAACATAAAATTCTCGACATTCGCTATCAACGCCGACGACGAGATTTACTTTCCTACGGTCTAATACAGTTATGAGTTGTCCTTTTTTCAAACACTCGCGTTGGTTTGTATGATATGGTCGAGTTACTCGAAATACTTGTGGATAGTGTTTTGCAGTTAAAACTTCGAGTAAGGAATGTTCTCTATGAGTATTTCCACTCGCCATCCTTGACGAAGAAAATCCTAAAATAAAAAAATTAGATACGAAATATAACATGAAATAAGGAAAATACAATTTCTTATATAAGCAACTACTCTACAATATAAGGCAATAGTACTTAAATCTGAAAATTACGAAAGCAATTCTAATAGTGGTGTGCTGCTGCCCAAGTAAGAAAATGGAATGCATTTCCATACATCGCATGTAATGCATTTCCATTTCCATACATCGCATGGTATGCTTAATAGCAACTTCAGTACCAGCTTATTCATAATAATTGAGCTGTTCAAATTCTTATAGCGTAAACATGAAATAAGTAATACAAAAATATGTATATATTAGCATACAATACAATGATAATTCAAGTTTCCCACACTTTTGAACGTACTAAAAAAATACTTTTGGGCCCTACCTACAGTTGTAGTAGACAAGTAAACCATCACTGTCGTCTGATGATAGTCTTATAGTCAACTAAATCTGACATTATTATAAAATAATATATGTATATATATATATA
>JAUKPT010003865.1:0-11630 GCA_032273505.1 Nanomia bijuga | reverse complement strand
TACGAACGACACATGGTGATATCGGAGAGCTAGGTATCGATTTTCGCTGTTTTGATTTGATTTTCGACGCCATTGTTGTTTTGAAGAATATGAATAATTTATAAGTTTTAAATTATCTTTAAATTGATTATAAGAAATCTTTATTTAGTTAGAATAATTTTATTTAGATGGAATGATGGAATTAATAAGATTTGTATCGAAATATAGGTTTTCTAGTTTAAATTTCTTCTTTTTCGCTTCGTCACGGTTCCGACACAACTTATTCCGCCATCTTTTGTCATAACCATCCTATCACGTGCATAATGTAAAAATGCTCAGATATGAAGCTAAAAGTAGATTTCTACAATGTTTGTTCGAACATCAATCCCACAATCCTTTATTATGACGTCGGCATATCGGCACGCTATTCTAATGATGTATTCAAACCGAAATGCATCATCGTTGAAGCATGATAGAACTACTACATTAAAACGTGTCTAGCTCCAAACGAAGCTCGTGTCAGTGTGTCAACGTATTTAAAGAGGGGGGAAGTGCTTGTTCAGCGTTTTTTTGTAAGTAAACATGTTTTTATAAGTGTTAAGGCCCTGTTTAACCTCAAAAAATCAGAAAAAAAACGAAATCCTTCCCTATTTTGAATTTGTATTTGCGTTGGTACTACATTAACTTTAGACTTACTTCATATTTTTTCAACCGTTTTTATCAAAATCAGAACTCTAGGTATCTTTTGTTTCAACGCAATTGATGATTTTTTTTATATTTGATGCGTATAATCTTAAGAAGTATCCATTATTTAAGTTTTGCACGAGTAAGTTAAAGTCTCAAAGTCAAATATTTTGATGTTTTTACCACGTGTAGATAGTGCGTTAGTTGTGAAAGTAGACCAGTTAGATTGTAGCTAGATAAGGCCCAAAACATGAAGCGCATCACAGGTGATAAAAGATTGTAACTGAAGAAAAAGACCAATAACAAAAAAAAGTAAATAATTGAAAAAAAAACAATTTGAAAAATAGGTAATCAATTATGTTTAAGAGACAATTAAAGCATAGAAAATAATGTTGTTTCAAATGAATTGATACTATCATTTGTTGGACTAGCATGTCATGACGATAGTGTTCCACGATAATTTTGACACGAGTGTTCCACTATCTTCATGTATTAAAATCAATCACATGAGATTAAGTGTTGGATTATTATAACGGTCTTGTTTTTGAGGACAGAATCAAATGAGAATAATATGTTTTGATGGAAACGACGAATACCAGATAAGAGGTACAAGGTAAAGAGGATACAAGATAAGAGGATGTCATATATTGTTTTGAAAGAATGTTAGAGCCAAAAAATTGAGATTTTTTTGTCTAATGTGCAATTTTTGTTATTTATTAGATTGTAATATACTTAATATGCTGCAATAAATGAAGAAATAAAATGTAAATAATAAGAAATAAAAAATATCGAATATTGTGGTGACGGGTCACTCAGATCGTTTCTATGCTCTACCTCAGTCATCTGGAAGACTCCTTTTGTTCCGGATCAAAGGATTTTTTGTCCGGATTGTCTGGATCAAAAAATATTTTTTTTGCCTATATTTTAATCCAAAACCTCTTTTTAAATCCGGATCATAGGTCTTTACTTCTTTTCAAGCCTGGATTATACTTGTTTTTCGTCTGGATCGTTATCCGGATTTTTTTAGTGAAGCCGGAACAACTCCCGGATGGATTTTTCCGGATGACTGAGGGTTTTTTAGTGGTCCAATGGTTAATAAGGTCCATATCATGTTAAAAAGTGGCGTCTTGTGACGCAATTAGTGAAATTTCTCGATTAAGTGCCGCAGTTTGTAGACCTCTTTCTGAATAAGCGCCGCCCTCGATTAAGCGCCGCACCTTAGTTTTGAAATGCGGCGCTTATTCGAGACATTCCCTATCACCATGACCATGATTCTTTTTCTTATCAAAATGTCACTTTTTCAGATAAACAGAGAAGAAAAAGGAGCATTGTAACGATTTTGTGCTTAAACAACAAAGAGTTTATGAATGAACCAACAAAACAACCTCAAATATCCTAGCTCTGCTTAATTCTGATGGGCTTAAACTTGTGGGATTTCTGAATTTCTGAATTTCGCTTGTTTATACTCAAGTAGCATTGGTCTGGTAAAATCGAGAACAATTCCATAAATAGTAGAACTCGCGGATATTTTCAGTCTTTAGGGGCGGGGGAGATAAGTACTTTACTAATGAAAATAGGAGCGTCATTTTTGAGTTGTCCCTTTTTAGAATGCATTACAACGCTACTTATTACCTTGATATAGAGAGAATTAAATCTAGCTTCTTCGGAAAAACCTAATATAGACAATAAACAATCTAGAAAACAAATATTTGTGAATCTACTAATTACTAATCACTATGTACCATCACCTTCTAAAATCCATTTATAAAAGTATGTTGCTGTGTTATCAACCGCTTCTACCCCCCCCTTTGGCAAAAGTATTTTTATCAAAACCATATCTTTATTGTGATAATAAATCAAATTCTGCTAAAAAATGAGAAATTATCTAAAGATATCTAAATCTAGTCATATGACCATACTGCCATTATCCAACAAAAAGCAAAACAAATTCCAGATCATTGCAATAAGTGCTTAAGCAGACAAAAAATAGTTACTTTTGACGTCAAAACATGAGAATTTCCAGAAGTAAAAGTGAAGTGAAGTTATTAATAAGTAAAATTGTTTAACAGCAAGGTCAACGAAATTCAACAAGTTCTTGCTGGCACGAAATTAAATTCCAGCAAAAATTGCTCCGTTTTGTCTCTCATTCAATGCTATTTAAAAGTATGACGAGATAACATTTGTCATTGGTATTCCAGCGAAATCCGCCAATAGTTTGCAAAATACATTAAATTCGACTTACTGAGATACAGGGCGGCATAAAAAAAATTGGTTCCCGGTACCGCAGTTAAGCATTCCTTTAAAAATGGACCATCCCATTCCACCGCCACCCATAAATTTTGCATTGATTCCCTCTGTAGTTGATTGCTTCCAGGTACCAAAGCTTTGGGCAACGTTAAGCTTTCACTTTGAAAATGGACCATCCCATTCCACTATCACCGCATAAATTTCGCATTGCTTCCCTCTGGAGCTGATTGCTTCCCGGTACCGGCTGGTTATCCCAGAGTATCAAGAGTAAGCGGTACCGGCGGAAAGACAGTACCGACTTTTTGCACCCTGCTGGGGTATTACGTGCCGTCCCTATCTTTTTAATAAAATTTAGTAGAAAATAACATCGTCAAGAATCTTGAGCCGGAATTTTGTTTCATTTGCTTAATTTGCTTGATTTGATCATTTTGCTTAATTTGCTTAATTTGCTTGATTTGCTTAATTTGCTCAATTTGCTCAATTTGCTCAATTTGCTTAATTTGCTGGAACTAGGTAGACTTGATATTTGTCTTCAAACAAACAGAGCTCGATTTTCGAAGCAAAAAAAATGCATTAATGTGATATTTTGACTTTTTAGAGTGAGTTTTCTCCTCATATTTATTCTAGAACTCAACCAGAACTCGACTTAATTATCTTTTATTAACCATTTCTTTGATTTGCATACCCTAGGGTTTAAGGTATAACAATCGTAAATATAAAAACTTGAATATAAAACTTTTGGATTTGTTTTAGTTTTGAAAATGTCAGTTGAACACATTAATTAAAAAGATGGTTTTAAAAATCAAAGTGGTATTCATTTTCTTAAAATATATCGTCTAGTGTATAATTTGTCATGTAAATGCTTTATTAACATCGCCTAGTATGAAAAATTAGTGATATTCATAATGGGACTGTTTAGAGTACAATTTAAGATTTATAGTACGAGTAATAGATTAAAACGTAAAATTTAGTTTAAATAATTAAAATTAATATTATATTGTACGGTTAAAAGTCACATTATGGATTAATACCAAGGTTATAATTAGTACTCAAGTAAAAATTACAGATATAATTTTGTACAGAGAACAAATTATAATTCAAGATTAATTTTCTCATTTTACTTAGGTGGAGTATAGGCTTAAACTTAGTTTTTCATTTATTTTACTACAACATAGAAATTTACAAAGTCTCATCAGACAAAATAAATTTACGACTAAATAAATTCGTTTGCCTAATAATCTAGCCTTAAGTCTAAAATATAGTTATAGAATAGAAAATAGAAAATTTTATTTCAAAGAAAAAATACACTTACTATTAAAAATAAATTTACAATTTTACTGGTCATGAATGAACAACAAAAACAAACAACAAAAAATAACATTGAAAGGTTCCTATTTGTAAGATAAAATAGATGGAAATTCTCTATAGATAAAAAAGATCATTTTACAACAAATATTTTTACCGACAATTAATTTTACGACGAATAATTTTGTCGGAAGATTGATTTTGTCCAATTAAAGGTTTACACGAAAGCATTTTGTTCAACAAATTGTTCACTAAATGTCTATGCAAAGTATGAGTCATTGTTTATTTATATCATTTAATAAAATACATATCTTATACCTGGTCGGTAAACTGTGACGATGGACCTCCACCGGATGGATCACCATCACCGGACGGTTTAACCGACGGAAGTTCTCGTGGGATCTCGTCCAGTTGTTCTAAGGCAGAATCAAGATTGAAATCTTTCTCCAGCGATTTCGAGTTACGGACGGTCTGGATAAACCTGTAAATACAAACGAGCACTTCAAAACCATTCTTGACGAGGAAGAAAATGTGAACTTCATTGAAAACGTCGAACCGGATAGACATGACAAGACGCACAGCAAACACGGGACCCGCGTGTAACGCGAGTGCAATGAATAAATGAAGAAGCACTCCAAGATATGTTGCACACTTTTTCACTTTCTCGTTTTTAAGAGCTCTCTCTTTTGCAGCTTTTGTTTTATCCATAACACTACCTTTCAGACTTGATAGTCGACCTTCGGCCTCTGCTTGGGCTTTCTTCTTCGCCTCTTCAACCAACGATTGGGCATTTTCCTTTGCCCCTTCCAACACTGCCTTTGCATCATCGATCATCCCCTTCACTTCTTCTATTTTTGCTTTTCCTTCTGCGACCATTGCTTCCGCCTTTGCTTTTGCTTCTTCCACTTTCTTTTTTGCATCTTCGACTTTGTTCCACGCTTCTTCTGCTTTCTCTTTCGCCTCTCGCGCACGCGCACTCAATTGTTTCGCTTTATCAACGACACTATCCTTGAACGTTGTCAATCTCTTACTTTCAATATTTGGTAAAGGTATTCTCCCTTTAACACAACAACTGAAGTCGAAGTACTTGCTAGTGTCATATTTCTTCTTTCTGTTCCACCATCTTTTTTTATCGGAGCCGTCTTCGATGTCTGGTGTTTTGATGGCGAACTGAACAGCTGAAAGAGTAAAAACAGTCAGAACGACGACCAACTTGTACGTCTGATTATCATCATCCTTTGTCGCCGACGTCGCACTTGTCTTCGTGTCCATTTTCTCGTTCAAAGTGTTCAGCAAAGACATACAGTCAGGTGCGTGTCCAACAAGAGCCAATAAGAGGACAGTAATCTGGACACGTGATAAGTCACCAACAGATACCATCCACCGTCCGGCAATCAAAACAAAAAACATGCCTAGTTTCGTCCACATACCAATTAGTGTTCCATACGTACTTGTTTTCGTCTCCATAGCATCAAACTCACTTATCCAAATAATAGGGATAACAGAGGCGAGGTAAGAAAGGGCGCATATAGGCCAAAAACGAGACACGTCTTGTCTGGTCTGTACAATTGTGACGGCGATTCCCTCGATAGCAACGACGATGATGGGAACGACTAGAATGTAGTACGCTCCGCCGACGTTCTTCTCCGTGATTAGAAAGTCGACAGCGAGCGACGCATGCACTACCATCAGAATTCGCACGAAAAGTGCTTTGAAGGTTGTGACGAATTTTACAAGAAAGTCTTTATCGAACTTTTTTAGGCATTCTACAGGCATGTTAAGAATATTATCAGCACAGTTTTCTTATCGGTAATTAATATGTTGAAATATAAGTTCCAACGCAAAACAGAAATTTAGAACTAGAGCTTACAAGAACTCGTTGGTAAAAGATCTATACCAGCAATTTAATGTTAGAATGTTGCTTCTCAACGATAAAAACTTCCCTTTTCTTGCAAACTACAGCTATTAACCATAAAGCTGTATCTTAGTACCGACGAACCATCCAACAGTTTAATGTTAGAATGATGGTACTACCAGCTATTTCGAGTTCCTCCAATAATGATCCACGATTCATGTCAATGACACGATCCTTTATAGAAGATAACTTTTTTTTTAATTAATTCTATTTACATTATTTTATTTCTATTTTTCATTTATTTCATTCACTCCGACGAAAATGTTATAATTTTCTGTTAGATAGAGATAATGAACCATTTACGGTTCAAAACGCGTTTTTATCTATCTTTTTTTTCTTTGCTAGTTGGAGATAAAAGATACAAAAATATATTATTGATTAGATCTCAGGAAGTTTCAATTAAAGGTCTTTCGCAGGCTCAGTGGTATGTACATGAAAAATGTGTTGTCTATGTGATCTGCAGAGAAGAAATTTCAATAATTTTTCTCTCTTATAAATGATAAATGTCTTAAGGTCAAAGATTCATGTATAACATGATTTTACATGATTTTACAAGTTAATTTTACATGATTTTACAAGTTGATTTTACATGAATTTCTATTTACAATCAACATTGACATAGAAAAAACAGGACACTATAATTTAGTCACACTCGGAAACCTCACATGAACCATCTCAACTTTGTATATGGCATCTAAACAATTAATAACGTTCAACGCAACTCAACCCAATTCAATTCAATTCAATAGTTTTATCAAGATTAATTTTATAACCAGCAAAATTGTGAAACATTCTTTCCATAGTTACCTCCGTGTGGTTTTGCTATAAGTCCACAGTAGGTCGTGGCCACATGCGAGTCTATTTATAGCTTATTTGTCTCCATCCAATTATGCTGTACACCGTCAGTATGCACTTAAGGTTTCTGTTCCATTCGCCGTTTCTGAGAATTTACATTTTACAAAATGCTTTTTATGATAACTAAGAGATAAGGTAAATTTGTCATTTGATTGGTAATAAATTATTTAATGAAGATTTTGATTGTTTCACTTCAAAATGGCATCATTTAATGTTTTGTTGATACGAAAAATGGTGAAAATATTTTTTAACAAACCATGGACGCTCGGTGCGGTTGATGCGGTACGGTTACGGTGCGGTACGGTGCGGTACGGTTGGTGCGGTTTCCACCGTACCTGTTTTTTTTTGGCTAATTCAATTTTCATTTTTTAATTTAACACATGCTGAAAATGGCTTAAAATAGGCTTAAAACCGCACTACCTTCAAACAGTATGCGTCGTCCCTGCAAACCAATAAGATTCACGATGATGTAACTTTGAACCAATACATTTACCAACAATTTTTAGACAAGCCCTAACTGTACAGTGGTCTGTTTCTAGATGTCTTCAAAAGTAATAATTACCCAAGACTGTGGGAAGCATTGAAGATTGAAGTACTGGAAATGCATAGAAGCATATACTTTATGAACTGTTCTAGTTATTGCCCTAATCTTGAACCCAGTTATCCAATTTATAGGGCCAACTTAGTATTTAATGATTAAAAACATACCAACAAAAAAATGGTCATATCAAAAATGAGTGTCTTTGTGGAAGACAATGAAGACACTCTAGATCCGCCGCTGTATATATTTCGCAGCAAGAAAGGATTGATATAGCATAGAACATGCTACTTCCTATTAGCCTGGGAACTCATGACGTTACGCTATAGCAGATCGAAACTCCTTCTCCTTCCACAACAAGTTGTTAAGATTGTACTTGAATGAGAGCTGATTTTTGGAGAGTCAATTATTTCTCGAGGAAGGCTATTCCAGATTCATCTATTTCACCTATAAGATTCTGATTGTTGGAGAGCCAAGGCTTTTACAGCTCCGTATCATTCTCTGTGAAAAACTATTGATCCTAAATGGCTTCGTTGCTTTAGTTGCAATCTCTCAGATTTTACATTTTCAAGCGATTTTTTATGGAATAACTCTTCTTTGGTTTCGGATGCTGACGTCATACGCAATAGTGCTACCATGTTGGTTCTAAAGAAACAAAGAGTATACCATAATAGTCAAAAAAAAAACAAGACATTCCGAATATTATCCCTCGAGAGTGGCCGATTTTCAAAATTTTCCCTCCCCACACAACACAACATGAAGGCTAGCTGCGCACTTGTATTGATATTTTGCCTTTTATTAAAATCGTACAAATTTAATTCTCTCTCGTTTGAAAGAAATATTTCTTGCCCTTACCTGGCCCCCTGAGAAAATATTTCTAGAATCGCAACTGCAAATTTTCCACACGAGAAACTGTTAGCCATTGATTCACTTCTTTAGTCGGAAAAAACAGCTGCTGGAACGGTACAATGTTTGGCTCTATCCCATCGTGCACCATTATGACAGACGCATGACTTTATCCAAAACCGAAGAATAGTCTGTTGCAAAATATTTTTGAAAATGAATAAAAGTTGCGCACATAAAATAAAGAAGAAGAAATAGTGAACTTCTTTAATTCGAAAAAACGTTTGGATGCCATCTTAGGTCTTATTCGATAGGTGAATCATACTCTGAAAAATCATTCCAGAATTCTGTTCGAACAATAAGATTTGAATGAGATTTTCAAGAAAAAAGGTGAACGAGATCTCTCAAGAGTGATGATTCAACCCAGGCCCGTAGCTACAGGGGCATTTGGGCATTGCCCCCCCCCTGACAAAAAATGTTGAGGAGCAATTTCCCTCTAATCCAAAAGAAATTTCTAGCATTTAATCAAATTTGATAGAAATATTGTGCAGATTATGTAATTGTGACCCTTTGTAACAGTTCATAAAACAAAAATTTCTGGGGACTGCGCTCCTCGTCCCCTCTCACGACTTAGAAGCACCAACAAATTTGTTTCCCCCCTTGTAGCAACGGGCCCGATTCACCTCTCGATCTTATCCAACTATCTTAGCTCATAGCTGATCTCAAAAATTTATTCATTTTTACTTTAGCTTTATTTTGCACGAATTTGCGGTATGCCTGGTCATCCATAATCGAGCCAAAATGCATCAAAAAAGTCGTATAACATATTTTGCTATAAATTCTTTAGGTTTCAGCTATTCGATGTTTTATGGTATACGTGATCGACAAACTGTAAAAGACTTTCGACGAAGTAAAAGAAAACAGTGATCTTAAAAGAACTTCTTGCAGTTATCAATTTTTGAATAAACCAGCATAAATAAATAAGTTATCTTTTTCAATCAATAAACTTGTATCAATTCCCGTCTCAAAATAGATTGAATCCAACCAAGTTGCTCTATTCATTCATTTCTTTATTCATTTATCGATTTATTTATCAATTAATCTACTTATTTATTTATTTATTTACTCTCCTTAAATATCTCATGCATCAAAACATGGTAATGACGTCATCAATGTATGAGGTATTTTTTAAATTGAACTAGCTGCGTTTTTACAAGGAAAATATGTCATGTTATCACGACCCATCATAAACAACTCGATAAATAATCTTTTTAAGCAAACCACACAGATTAAACCACACAGATCTATGACCTAATTTTGAGCCAAGGAATAAATCACCATTTCATTAGAATTTTAGTTACGAGCAAACTTAATTGATAATTAAGGATTATACATAACATCAAATGTTTTGACGAGTATATGCAACTTAATTACTTAATTACTTAATTCCTATTTTAAACATTCCTATCGCACGATTATTATAGTTTGTTTATGCTTTTTTTTATATCATAACACCCGAATTTTTTTTTCGAGAAAAGTAGGGGGTGTTACAAAAAGGGTCGAACCGAAACCGATACCGATTCTGCAGACCCCCGATCTCAGATCCTTATTTCTTATAGATGATGATTCTTCCTTCTCATTTTTCCGATTTTTCTTTCCCTGACCTTTTTTCTCATAGCTTCTTCTTTCATTTCCCGAAAACCGTATGAAAAATGATCATGGGAACCCTGAGATATTGACACTTCCGTCTCAGTCTCACAGAATCTAATACATACTCTAGTCAAGATTGAAAAGAAGCCATTAGATACTGACTGAAGCGTAAGCCGTTTTTGCCTCCCTCTGGATCCTGCACTGACCTACTTAATAATACATTAGGGGCCAGTTGCAATTAGATTTGCCGGTAGGATAACGTTCTTGGGACGTTATTTTCGTAATCCCCCACCCCCCTCGATAACGTCCCCAAAATAATTCGATTTTTGAAATCGGTGAATAGCTTGTTATAAGAATTTTCTAACAATTGTGGAATACTGAGACACCCATTTTTTGATACCTTACGACCTATTTTCGCGAGAAGAAATTTCCATTGAATTTTGACCTTTTCGGCGAAGTAAAATGTTTAGTTATATTTTGTATGTATTTTGTTGTTTTACACCCCTCATTCCATAAGCTCAAATACCGGCCCCAAACGTCCCAAGTACGTTATCCTACCGGCGAATCTAATTGTGACTGGCCCCTTAATAATATAATATTAGTAGGCCATGATTAGCCTAAACTAAAAACAGAATAAGGTATATTCTAAACTTATTTGGGGATCTCCTGTCTTCAACACATAAATAACAACAACTGCCTTAATACTAATTAAATTATTTCGATGAATCGAAAAAGTATAGGGTTCTATTGACTGACTTATCTAAAGCTTTTGATTGTTTGTGTCATGACTTACTCGTTGCTAAATTGCATGCATATGGCTTTGATAATCTTTCACTTAAGTTTATACACAGCTATTTAAGTGACAGGTTTCAGAGAGTTCGTATAAATTCTTGTTATAGTAGATGGTATAAGATTCTCACAGGTGTTCCGCAAGGATCTATCTTAGGGCCAAATCTATATAATTTCAACTCTAATGACCTTTTCTTTTTTATTCTTACTGATGTGTGTAATTTTGCTGATGACAATTCTCCATTTACTGTTGCTCCTACCATGCCTATAGTTAAATGTCAGTTAGAAAGTGAAGCATCTTTATTGTTAGACTGGATAGAAAATAATGGTCTTAAATCCAACCCAGACAAGTTCAATCTTATTTTAAGTGACTCAAATGCAACAGATAAAATAAAACTATCTGGCGTGGAAATCTACAATTCAAAGACTGCAAAGCTTTTAGGTATAAAAATAGATTGTAAGTTAACATTTAATGATCATGTCACAGATCTTTGCAAAAAAGCAAGCTGTAAGCTACATGCTTTAGCAAGAATAAGTAATTTCATGACTCTTAAGCAAAGAAAAATAATCATGAATACTTTTATCACCTCTCATTTCAGTTACTGCTCGCTAGTATGGATGTTTCACAGCCGTTCTCTAAATAATAGAATAAATAAGATTCACGAAAAAGCACTTCGTCTAGTATACAATGATAGTTACTCCTCATTTGTAGAACTTCTCGAAAAAGATAGCTCTTTCACAATACATGAACGAAACATCCAAACACTTTCCATTGAATTGTACAAAGTCGTAAACAATATATCTCCTGAAATTATGCATTTTGTA
>JAUKPT010003864.1:0-11631 GCA_032273505.1 Nanomia bijuga | reverse complement strand
TTCAGGTTTATCTTCATCTTCCGGTTTATCTTCATCCTCCGGTTTATCATCATCTTCTGGTTTGTCTTCATCTTCTGGATCATCCTTATCCTCCGGTTTATCTTCATCTTCTGGATTATCCTCATCCTCCGCTTTATCTCCGTCTTCCGGTTTATCTTCATCCTCCGGTTTATCATCATCTTCTGGTTTATTTTCATCTTCCGGTTTATCTTCATCATCATCTTCCGGTTTATCTTCATCTTCTGGATCATCTTCATCTTCCGGTTTACCATCATCTTCTGGTTTATCACCATCTTCTGGATCATCATCATCCTCCGGTTTATCTTCATGTTCCGGTTTATCTTCATCTTCTGGATCATCCTCATCCTCCGGTTTATCTTCGTCTTCTGGATCATCCTCATCCTCCGGGTTATCTTCGTCTTCCGGTTTATCTTCATCCTGCGGTTTATCATCATCTTCTGGTTTATCGTCATCTTCTGGATCATCCTCATCCTCCGGTTTATCTTCATCTTCTGGTTTATCTTCATCTTCTGGACCATCCTCATCTTCCGGTTTATCTTCGTCTTCCGGATCATCCTCATCCTCCGGTTTATCTTCGTCTTCTGGTTCATCTTCATCTTCTGGTTTATCCTCATCTTCCGGTTTATCTTCATCTTCCGGTTTATCTTCATCTTCTGGATCATCCTCATCCTCCGGTTTATCATCATCTTCTGGTTTATCGTCATCTTCTGGATCATCCTCATCCTCCGGTTTATCTTCATCTTCAGGTTTATCTTCATCTTCCGGTTTATCTTCATCCTCCGGTTTATCATCATCTTCTGGTTTGTCTTCATCTTCTGAATCATCATCATCCTCCGGATTATCTTCATCTTCCGGTTTATCCTCATCCTCCGGTTTATCTTCATCTTCCAGTTTATCTTCTTCTTCTGGATCATCCTCATCCTCCGGTTTATCTTCATCTTCTGGATCATCCTCATCCTCCGGACTATCTTCGTCTTCTGAATCATCCTCATCCTCCGGTTTATCTTCGTTTTCTGTTTCATCTTCATCTTCTGGTTTATCTTCATTTTCTGGTTTATCTTCATTTTCCGGTTTATCTTCATCCTCCGATTTATCCTCATCTTCTGGTTTATCTTCGTCTTCTGGTTCATCTCCATCTTCCAGTTTATCATCATCTTCTGGCTTATTCTCATCTTCTGGATCATCATCATCATCCGGTTTATCTTCATCTTCCGGTTTATCTTCATCTTCAGGATCATCCTCATTTTCCGGTTTATCTTCATCTTCTGGTTCATCATCATCCTCCGGTTTATCTTCATCTTCTGGTTTATCATCTTCTTCTGGATCATCCTCATCTTCTGGTTTGTCATCATCTTCTGGATCATCATCATCCTCCGGTTTATCTTCATTTTCCGGTTTATCTTTATCCTCCGGTCTATCATCATCTTCCGGTTTATCCTCATCTTCTGGTTTATCCTCATCCTCTGGATCATCATCATCATCATTCTCCGGTTTATCTTCATCCTCCGGTTTATCTTCGTCCTCTTCTTTATCATCATCATCTGGTTTATCTTCTTCTCCTGTTTTATCCTCATCCTCTTGTCTATCTTTTGGATCATCATCATCTTCCGGTTTATCCTCATCTTCTGGTTCATCTTTATCCTCCGGTTTATCTCCGTCTTTAGGCTCATTGTTATCTGATTTTTGGTTTCCTTCGCCACCTTCTGGTTTATCATCGCCATCTTCTGGGTCAACATTGCTACCTTTTGGTTTATAAATCTCGCTTTCTGGCTTAATTCCGTTTTCTTTGTTATTATATCCACCTTCTGTTTTAACTGGAGATATATGTTTATTATCTTCGTTTTGCTCCAGACCGGGAGGTTGGACGTCCATATCCATCTCCTTTCCTTTCATAACTGCAACTTCCTCAACGTGCTCATCTTCGGTTGCTGTACCTGTTTGTTGATCACAGTCCCCTTTGCTTTTTTCTTTCTTCTTCTCATCTTTCTCATCATAGTTTTCTTCATTTCCATGGCTCTCTACTGTCTTATTTTTATTTTCTCCCGTCTTTTTTACTTTATTAGTGCCTCTTACTTCATCTGCATTTGAGCATAATGAAGGAGAGTTACTTTTTGCTTCTCCACCTTTCTCCGCTGTTGGTTTTCCATTGTCTTCTCTTCTCCCCACATTTATATAATTACTATTGCGCTTTTCAACGCGTCCTTTCAGTTTCAACCTGAGCCCTTTTGTTGTGTTTGTTGTATTGTCTTTTGTCTCATTTTTTAAACTGATGTTGTTGTTGGTGTTGTTATTGATGTTGTTGTTATTATTGTTGCTGTTTGTCGCTTTCTCTGATTTCGCTTTTTTGAATTCGTCGATATATTTTGATATTCGTTTATCCACCTCATTTCTGTTTCGTTTCTCATCGTTTTCGAGATGTAATAAAAAGCCGTCGACGAGAGCCCAAAATTTCAAATTAGCCATTATTATAATTCAGAAAATTAATCATTATTCCGAAAGAAAGCGACACTTGTTAACAACAAGGGAAAAAAGTTACGGCCAATATTTAAGACTAATGTATACTAGGTGTAAATATTTATACGTTAATTAGTAAATGTTGACTTATTTTGTATGCATATTTTTAATAATAACATCACCATTATAATCACAAGCACATTTTAACCCGTCTTTGATTAATAAAATCTGTGACTATAATCTCTAATTATTCAACCAATTAAATCTTTTTACAACGATTAATTAATATTTTGCTATATCTATCTAATATTTAGTTGTTTTAATTTCTCTAAAAAACAATTTACATGACAAAAAAAAATGTACTTTAGGTTATTATTATTATCGCTAATTTCTTGTTATGCGTATACGTTAATATTGCGTGAAAAAAAGTTGTGACATATTTGCATTAATTAGCAATTTACTTTCATCTATCTATTCAGGGATCTGATTTTCATTTTTTTTTTTTCAGAACAAAAATTGTTTGTTTATAAATCTAAAAAAATAAGTTAGTTGATGTACTAAACACACGTGTAAAATAATTCGCTAATGTCTATTTTTTTCACTTATTAATTTCCATTATACCTCGAAATGATGCCTTTGGGTTCTTCCAATTGACTAGCAATAGCATCATCAACATTTTGATTCGTTCGTATAAAAATGGGTTCATTATTTCGAGTCACGAGAAAAGATCAAAGAATGTCATTTTTGCGAAAACGAATCATATACTCAAAGACGCAACTTCTATCCAATCATATCCCTAGATTAGCCTTAAATTTTAAGACAGCCCCTAATCTATTTCTATTTTATATATCTGTTTTTCTTTTTCAATTACTATTAGTTATATTTTGTAACCCATAGAGACACGACTGAGTTACTAGGGAGACATAAATCAAGTCATAACGTCGGTAAATCAAGTCCATGATTTCGACCTATGTTTTTTTTTTGAGAATTTTTTTTTTTTTTTAGATAATATAAATGAAATGTGGCATTTGAATTTGAATTTTCATGTTTTGAATGCTCAAGTGTGATTTTTTGAAGTGATTTCATTCACTATGATACAATTGGTTATTTGATTCAATTTTGTATCGAGTACATACCCTCCCTAAGGTTCGCCAGACCAGTTGATTGTGCATATGTCACAGATGTATGCTTATAGCGTGCTAGCTTGTTTACTGATACATCTGTCCATTTCACATTTCTGTTAACTGTACATTTATTGTTACATGTTATATGTTGTTTTTACGTAGATCCCAACCCTTCTTCTCCTGTCGTTAAAGTTAAAGGGTGGGGTATTGGCTCTTAGCTTACCATCTATTGCCACTGCACCTCTGCTTATAATTTGGTACGACATTTTACCTATTTGTGTTTTATGTAACCATGCATGACCAGCTTAAGAAATCTTAAACTGTCCAGGGTTACATGCTATTTGTTGTTTTAACGTAGATCCAAACCCTACTTCAATTAACTTGAAAGGGGTGGCTGGCTCTTTGCACACCTCTAGCGCCACTGCCCTTCTGCGTAAATCATGCTGGTTCGTTTATGATAGATAGGGATGAGGCATTAGACATTATATATGTACATCCATCTAGTAGCACTACACCACTGCTAATAGTTTGATAGGATGTTTATCTGTCCATTTTACTTATCTGTGTTATATATTACATGTTAATATGTTGTTTCTTTGTCGATCATTACCATAGTCCCAGTTATATTCGTAAGCTGGGCAGAAGCAGAACTGCCCTTTATTTTACCGATCTAGGACCAGTATGCCGCAAGAAAAATCTGGAAAATTTTCTTAAATGTCGTATTTGTGCCTTCCAAAATTCTTTTGAATCGGTAAAGATTTCATCGTCACGCCGCCCTCACTATTGGATAGAGTTCAAGCATTCGTAATAATGGTTAAGCATTCATTGTTCATGTTTATTTACTGAGTAGAGAGTTGACTCTTGCACACCAGTAGGTCAAATCTTCATTTTAATATACCTACAATCGATGGAGCTATCCACACTATTCGCTTGAACAGAAATAAAACTGATTTTAAACTGAAAAAGTGTTTGAAGGGTATTTTTCATGTTCTAAACAAGTTTTAACACTCGAGCGGCGCTCCCTCATCTCATAATAGAGTAGATCTTTCTTATGAAGTTTTTTAATCTTGCTCGTTACCAAGTTAAGAAATAAGTTTAACGGTTATAACAATATGCTATTTAAATGGCATGTTAATAGAAACGATAGATTTAGAATGCATACTTAATTACTTATCAAGTATAATCAAATTGATTCTAAACTAAAACTATTTTTTTGTAGTATGAGGGAGAGGGTGGGTACCAAGTGTCACAGCGCCGCTCAATGCCTAATAGTGCGTAATTCTAGATTCGATATGTTACATCATAATATATCATATGATACGTCGGGTCAACCTATGCCTTCTGAGAAGAGTAAGGTAGTCAGTTAGTATCAGGCAAAACACTAGATAAGAATTATAAGTCATTTGCATCGATACACACTTATCGAATGGAATTTTGTTAGTAATTGTTTATTGGTGGCTGATTGAACCACTGGTCGTTTTGTTGATTTTTTGCCATACATAATAATTTATCCTGGAATATTGGACCTGGTTAAATTTCCCATTCTAAAATTTTTTGGATCGCTTGAAATATAAAGCACTTGAAATTACATGTGCCCGGTCCACGGTATCCATATATGTCACACCCTGAAACAGCGGTCAACCTGCACAGGATATATTTCTCAAATTTAGACCAACACAGCAGAAAATCATCAACAGTAACTTTTTAATTCCTACAATAGGGTGCTAGAGATAACAGGTTTGAGTTTCAGTCCCAGATCCTTCAGGATGTACTAGAAGTCAACAGAAAAGCTGTACAGTGGGGTTTTGCTAGGTCCGCTTAATACCTGTTACAGCTTGTTATTTTCGACCTTCGTTATGGATTGTCTACAAATTATAGCTAAATTTGCAATTTGATTGGTTGAGAATTACATCATCAAGAACTTGATTGGTTCACAATCGATGTTTTGGTAAAACTAATGAATGCTTATTCCAATTTTGGAGAGACCAACCAAAATCCTTAAAGTTACGTGCGTCATTCTGCATACACTTTCGAATATAAAGGACAAAAGTTAACCAAGATTCAAACCTCACCCCACGTTTTGATAACATAAACAGTATGAAACAGTTTTAAGATTTGTAAATATATAATTACTGGAAACTGATTCGATCGGATAACTGTTTATCACAATATTTAAACCGTGATGACATCATTTAGTTGGATTCAGTGTGAAATTGAACATTTGGGATCTTTTTCATTCTTTTTGGGTGAACAGACGTTTCAATTTCAAATAAGGGTAAATATTTTGAAAACTCAATTCATCAGTTCAAGTAACGAATGTAAGGCAGAGCTCGAGTACAACTTTCCGAGCTGCACAAAATCTTAGATAAAAATATGCCGAGAAGATGGCAAGGCTACCGAGCCGTGCCGTAGCTGTGCGGGTAAGATTCTCAAGCTCTGATGTAAGGTAAGCATGTATGGCTATCATGTATTCTTTCAAAAAACTTTTTAAGGGACTGTATGTCTGTTGAATTAACCAATCAGGAGCGTTTAAATCTGTAGTTTCTGACCAATCATACAGCAGCAAATACTGGACAATTTTCCCTAATGCATATCGACTTAAACTGAAAGAAATGAAAAAATAAACTGAGCAAAATAAACAAAAAACAAAAATAAACTCGCGTTTGTCGTTGTATCAAAGGTTGTTTGTCGTTACCTTACTTCCTAAGGTTCAGGTCATCAGGTAACCATCGTTCACATGTTACGTCCACACACATCGTTTGATTAGTTATACTAGGCCAGTCAAATTAGGTTTTAGGGTGCAACAAATGGCAAAAGTTTATTTTTTTGTTAATTCTCATAGTCAATAATATTTAGCATCACCAAGAAAAAGTCCTAGGAAAAATTCAATGTAAAAACCTTATTTTTGAAGGATTTTTGGTCTGTCTCAGTATAAAAAGGGCGATAGAAAAACCCTAGAAAAAAGTTCACTTTTTTCTAGGGGTATTTCTATCCCTCTTTTTATACTGGGATGGACCAAAAAGCCCCCAAAAATAAGGTTTCCACATTGAATTTTTCTTAAGACTCTTTTTTGATGTTGTAAAATACCTTTGACTTCAAGAATAAACAGAAAAACAAACTTTTGCAATTTGTTGCAGGTTACAGTATATTTGAGCGTAATTTGACTGGCTTATACAGAAAAGGTGCCTTACAGATTATGATTATACCTTCTTCTTTATTTTTGTCAATGGTAAAATATTTTGCAATCAAGATTACTGATCACCATGCTGGGTTGCAAAGAATGAGTTTTACGGGCATTAAAGCAAAATTTTCTGCCTATTTGGACAATGCAAAGCGTAATGGCCATTAAAGATAACTAGTGGCCCCTACCGTCATTTTAGCTTCACCTCGTAGATTGATGTTGACCGGTCACGTAGACCAATCCAGGTTTAAGAGTTTACCTGGCCCATGCATGATGTATGGAAAACAGGCCTTGGTGTAGGTAACTCGAAGCAACTCATGGAAATTTACCAACAATTGTAAGGTAGCGTTCTACCCCAGTCATCCGGAAGACCCCTTTTTTGGTCCGGATCTAATTATTTTTCCTCCGAATCAAAATTTTAATTCAAAACATCCTTAAGCTGGTCATAGAGTTTTATTGTGCGGATTTAATTCAAAACCTCTTTTCAAGCTGAATCATAATTTCTTTTGTCCTTATCGTTATACGGACAATTTTTTAAAGACGGTTCAACTCCCAGATGGATTCTTCCGGATGACTGAGGTAGGATATGTATAACACAAATGGACTTTCAATTTTGAATTAAAGATGTTTGTTGCGTTGCCGTACTTCCTTTAGGACACGTGAGCACGTTCGCAGTCTGTTTGATCCGTGCCATGAAACGACCGACCAAAGGTCAAACATTGTCTGTACTTTAAGTATTTTTTCGAACAAGCAGACATATTTGCTTCCGTCGGTTTTTTATGTAAGATACCTTATTTGGGTTTCAAAAATGATGTCATACTTTTAGATTGTCTGCGTATTTTTTGCAAGTTGATGACATATCGACCTTTATTTAGACGCAATGTTTGAAATTTTAGACCAGTTCTTACTCTCCTAAATCTGAATAATTTAACTAAATTCTCTTCCCCTTGTGAGGCAAAAAAAAATCTTATGGCTACAGCCCCCTCCCCCTCTTTAGCCCTCCGCGGTATTGGTGTCCTGTTCTATTTGGAGTCCAATCATTCAATGCTGACTATGTTTACTTATGGTTTATCCTCCCCTAGCAATCCCTTCATATAAAGATTACATTTAAAGACGAAACATGATCATATCGTTATTTTATCGTTAGCAAAGATATCAATCAATCGTTTAGATAAATCAATTTTCGGTATCTTCAAATAATCTTATTTTGCATGCGTAGTTCTTTATGAGGATTAGATGCTATGGAAAAGAAAAATTGATATTTTTCTGCAAGATGCCATGTTTTTCAATGTTCACATGTTTTCATATGCTAAGAATAATGTCATCATTTATGGTATCACGTGCTTTTAAATGTAAAGGATGCATTTTTTCAAAGATAAAAAAGAATGCGAAATGCATTGATCTTCTCTAGAACTTTTTCCAATTTGTTCCAATTTTTGCCGGCGGACGGTTTTGTGAGAAAAAATATTAAAAAAAATTGACATATCATATCGCTTGCACTACTAAGAGTTGATGATCATAAGATAGCCATTACATCGATATTTTTAATTATATTGTGAACCTTGACTTTTGGACAAGAAAAACAAGAGAAGTTTGCGATTATTGTTATATTTTCATTTAATTAGTTTCGATATTGCCGTTTTTCTATATATAGCAGTAAACAAGCATCACATCATCTTCATTTTTGTTGTTTAGACTTAGTTAAAGTGCATTACGATGAATAAGGAGTGGATGGAAAAAATTGAATTTGAAATTTTGATGATTGATGAGGAAGATATAATCACGGAAGTGAATGATTGCGCAAGCCGTTATTGTGTTTGAAAATTCACTAATATACGAGCTTTCTTTAGAAGAAAATCAGTATGAAATCGTGGTAACTAATAAAAAAAATTGAGACCTTAGAATATTTATCTATCTGATGGTTTAGCTATCAAAGATTTAATCTTAAAAGTTAAAGACATAATAACTTGCCCAAAAGTTTAATGATCGACTTGCCAAATGTTAAGTCAATGTTGACTAGTGCACTTTTGTATTAGTCTAATCCGTCCTGTCAAACATTACCAGTGGGTATAAGGATTTTTTTCAGCGGGTACAGATTATGAGTAAGGCAAAATCCGGCGAGGACCCCTCTCTGAAAATTTTCTACCAGCGCGCCCTACTATAGCGCGCCTGTTGAACATTTCTAACTAGCAATATGTCCAATACACGCTACTGGTGAACAGGTCAAAAAATAATTTTGACACTATCAGGAAAAATCCCAAAAAAAATCCCCAAAAAAGTCCAAAAATCCTGAAAAAAATCCGAAAATCCGAAAAAGAAATCCAAGAATATCGAAAAAAATCCAAAAATCAGAAAACTCTTTGACAGAATTTTCGAACTTGTTTGCCCCTTGGAAGAATTATTGAGCAGCCAAACCATACACACAACAAAATTTTAACTCCTGAACTAAGAACAAAGAAATCGAAAGTAAAAAGTATATTTTCTCTTCGTTTCTCGATTTCTCGAGAAGAAAAAATGGTAGAAAGTCGACGTTTAAAATATAGCTGGTCACGACATAAATCTTAACAGTGTGTTCTTTATATAAATTGAAATGTCATGGTTCTGATGTTTTGGTCCTCAGAAGACGAAAACGAAAGTGTCCGATATCTCCCCCATTCTTTTTTTAAAATATGAAATAATTCGGACATTGTGTTAAGTATGGAACAAAGATAAGCCATGCAAAATACCAAGGTTTCAGCTAGCCCCAAACTCCGTAACTTGGAAACGGCCGTGTTTAAGAAGGCCATCGAAGACCTCGTCAGCACTGCTTCAATTGATAAGTAACAATAACTCAACAATAATCGTGCTATCTAATAAGAATGCAAATAGTCAGGTTTGGAATATTTCATATATTTAGCTAAAAAAAAAAAAAAGAGAATGTCTTAAGAATTTGCCTTATTTTGTCAAATTACTTGCATGAAAATAACAACATCTGATTGGTTTATTCCGAAATGGCACTATGCTTTTGCAATTTGTCAAAACGACAATTTATGACATTTTTCATTTTATTAACAAAAAACTTCCTTTTATCCAGTCAAACAACATAATTAGACAGATGTTTTTTAGACAATCAAAACAACACTAACAATCAAATATATTCCAGTAAAATTATGTATATTTTTGATTAAGTTCTTACTGAACAATCCACGTGTGTTCCTTTCTTTCTTTACTTGCTCTCAAAACCAACAATCAAAATAAACAGTCGCAAAAGAATCCACCTCGATTGGTGTGAGGTCTCGCAGACGTATTGTTTGTTGTTATGTTGCCATGGTACAGTGTCTTAGACACAACACACACTGACACACACCTCTCACGCTCTAAAAACAGCCATGTGCACTCAAGCACGTTATAAAAATTTCCTTATTTTACACATTGGATCTCCCTTTTATATTCAGTACCTTGAATGGGGTACTTGGGTAAAAATTTTGGCTAGATAAGCCCCACGACTAGTACGGCTAAAAGAAACTCGACATCAATTTTCGGAGGAGCTGTGAGAAAGGAAATTTGCATTGGTTTGGTGTTTTTCCCACCGGAACGCTAGTTTTGGTGTTTTTTTCATACCTAAATCCCACCAGGACATCGCAGAATTTCGACAGTCTGTGACTTGGACAGATAAAATCTCTAATATTTGCAAATAGATTGGTACAAATAGATCGGGACACAGCATGAAATTGACCGTGATAATCAAGTCCGCATAAATGCCAGTGGGACAGAATTTTTTCTGGCACAGCAAATAGGGACAATTATCTCACTGGGACACTCACTGTGACACATGTTACTGTTTTTGTGAGACAAGGTATGTTTATCAGCAGGGACAAATAGAAAGATTTGCAAATTTGCGATCGAAAAAAAACACCTTTAGTATTCACTTTAGTAGTTACAGAATGGTGAATTCAGGGGGATGAATTACATCTAGGACAAAGCCCTTTGGTTTTCTTTATGTCCCTATTGAACTTTGTTTTACTAAAACAATCACATTTGATAATCTGGCATGTTTTGAAAGAAATTGCTAAACTTTAAACTCTGATCAAATTAGAGAGTCTTGTATATGGCGGTCTTCCTCGTTTCTTTTATTTTAATGTCCAGTTTTGTCACTATATATAGATACTACAGCTATCCCGTTTATACACCTTATCTATTGACACTCACAGCCATTCCTTTTCACGTTTAATTTAACTTGGCAAGATCATTTAATTGAATGCTAATAATTTCCTTAACATTCTACAATACGTCATGCTGCCCGGTGGACATCTGGAAACCCTCCTGGTAGGTCAGAAAATCAAGCAGACGATACGCTGCACTCCCAACTTGCTACTCAGTGTCATTATTTCTCTTCCATAAACTCCAGAGATAGCCCTGATGCAGGCTGTATTTATTATTAATGTATTGACAATATTTTTTAATCATTTCTTAAACATGCATTTTACTCGCTTAAGTCTCAATTTAACTAAATTCAACAATCGTCAATCAATGCAAGCTGTAATTGAATAAATCATTATCAACCTTAGGCCTGTCCATGTAGCGCGATCATCGAGTCGATCGCGATCGCGCAACGATCGCACAAAATTCTTCAGCGCGATCGTGAAACCAATCACGCAAGGCAAAGAATTTCAAATTTTGGATCGCGTAAAAAGTGACATATTTTGCTTTAAATAAGAATATATTAGAATGTTAATTTTAATAGTCCTAAATCTTTTTTATTTTCCACCTGGTTTTGTATATAGAATAAGGATTGGTTATCTTGATCGGATAACAACTGGTTTAGAAAAAAATTGTCTGACGCATGCCCACGTATTTGGGGTACATATGCCT
>JAUKPT010003863.1:0-11633 GCA_032273505.1 Nanomia bijuga | reverse complement strand
GGATGAAAAAACATCATCGGAACATTGAGATATGACACTTCAAAAATTATTCTCACATTATTTGAAACAGACTATAGGAGATGCATGTTCCAAATCGTTTAAACCAAGCGAAGGAGTTCGTCAGGTTTTTGAAGATTGTGGGTGTAATCTAGAAGTAGAGAAACAGGAGTTAAGTCATCTTCTGTGGGCAGATAATATACTGATATTTTCCAATTCAGCTGTTGGATTACAGTTTAAATAAGACAGTCTGGCATCCTTTTGTGCATTAAATAAACTGATAGTTAATACTAATCAGGGGAAGACTAGGAGTAGGATCTTTAATATTACAGTCAAGGGTTTAAAAGTACCTGGATATTTTGTTCACACTATCTGGGGAAATATAACGTGGTCTAGAACAACTACATGGTTAAACCAATTCTCCACTACTTAAGTCACATCTGGGGGTGTCTAAAGATACCAAAGAACAACCCAATTGATAAATTGCATAATCAGTTCTGTAGAATGTTACTAGGTGTACAGAAACAAACACATGTGGAAGGATATCTTTTGCAATTAGGAGAAATTCCCATTTCGCTAAAAGCAGAAAAGGCATCAATCAAAAACTGGGAGATTATACATAACGAAAGAGCCAATGCTGTAGTTATTTTATCTTATAGAGATGCTGTATCATCCAACCTAATATGGGAAACAAGAATAAAAGAAATTCTAACAGACAGTGGATTTTCGAACAAAATTCCTAAGAATTTTGAAATGATACAGAAATCTATCGCTGAGAGTGTTTTTGATAGTTGCAGAGAGAGCTTCTATAATGTTATTGTGTAAACATTGAACAGTCAAGAAGCTCACTTTTTTCCAAGCTCTTAAAGTTGAAAGAGGGATATCTAAATATCTTCCATTAGTGAAAGATTATAAGTTAAGACGTATCCTTTCTAAATTCTGTTTATCAAACCATAGGGGTTTGGAGAGGCATGAATGTCTTTGCCCTTTCTGTAAAAACTATGTGGATTGTGAGGTCCATTTTGTGATTCAGTGCCCTATATATGCTAACCTTGCATATGCTAACCTTGCATATGCTACACATATATGAACTATGAAGCATGAAGCAATTACAGAAGAACTTCTGAATTAGGACTAGGATGTATTGCTGAACTCATATACAATAAATTCTAAGAAATATTAATCAAAATTACTGATAAACATAAGTCAATCATAAAAACTAGACAGAAAGGTAATAACATTTATTTAATGAGAGAGGTGCTAAAATTAAGGTGTAAGAAAACTCTGGAAGACTCTGGAAGAGATATCAAGCATCTAAATAAAACTTTACACTCAATCGATTTAAGACATTCAAGAATAGATTCTGGTGCTTAGACAATAAAATTAAGGAAAGAAATCAAGATTGAGTTATCAAATAACTTTACAACGAAGAAGAGGAGAGAGCGATATTTCTACTCTTTTGTGAAGGAGAGCAGCAAAATCAAAACAAGTGTGGATCCATTACTCAATAAGAATTCTGAATATGAATATCAGCCGAAGAAGATAGTTGAACTACTACAGGACCAATATACCTCTGTATTCAGCAAACCATTATTCCACGACATAGACCCTGCTGAAATCACTGCCGATGAATCAAGCCATAACTACTTAAGTGACATTAATTTCGAAGAATCAGATATCATTGAAGCAATAAACAAACTCTCAAACACAGCTGCTGCAGTCCCGGATGGTATCTCTGCATTATTCCTAAAACAATGTAAAAAAGCAGTTGTATATCCCTTATACCTACTATATAGAGAAAGGTTAGATGAGGGAGAACTATGTGCAGATGCTAAAATGAGCAGTGTTATCCCAATACAAAAAGGAGGAAGTTTAGGCTCGCCTGCAAATTATAGACCAATTTGTCTAACATCGCATTTGATAAAAATCTTCGAAAAGATCTTATGTAAGAATTTAGTAAAGTTTCTGGAAGATAATATCCTTTTTAATGATACCCAACATGGTGGAATGCTGGAATGTCATGTCTCAGCCAGTTACTTGAGTACCATGACTGAAGCTTTAGGAGGAAGGAAACAATGTTGGCACTATCTACTTAGACTTTAGTAAAGCCTTCGATAACTACAGAAAATTCGAATATATGGAAAAGTAACAAAATGGATATATATATATATATATATATATATATAATATATGTCCTTGGGAGAGACTGCACTTCACAATTATTACTATGCATTGAGAAATGGTCTAAACTTGTAGAAGACAGTTATAATTTTGACATCATATACATCCACTTTTCGAAAGCTTTTGACTCTGTACCTCATGAGCGTTTATTCGCTAAACTTATATTAAGAGTCTTAGAATTGACAGAAATGTCCTAAGATAAAGTTTTTCCTAATAAAAAGAATACAAAATTTAAATGTCAAAGGGTGCAATTTCTTTTGGACTGCTGTATTAAGTGGAATTCCACAAGTGCTAGGATACTCTTGTAATATTCATAAATGGTTTGCCTCTAGAGATCAAGCATAACTTGTGTAAGCTCTTTTCTTTGCTAACAATTGTAATTTATATGGTATAGTACATAAATTCTCAGATAATACCTTGCAAGCAGACCTTACCAATCTTGAGAATTGTTCATTAAAATGGCAGTTACCCTTTAATACCAAAAAATGCAAGGTTATGCACATCGGAAAGAATAATCCAATGACATTGTACAAACTCCATAATAAAGGATTAGATTCAACTGAATTAGAAAAAGACCTTGGTGTGATGATGGACAGTAGCATGAAATTTCATACTCACACATCGCTTGCTATTAAGAAAGCCAATTTTTAGGGATAATTAAGCAATCCTTCAAAACCAGTGACGCCTCAACTATGTTATCATCGTACAAATCTTTCGTTTGTCCTTACTTGGAATACAGAAGTGTGGTTTTGTGCGCAATGCAGAGCTACAAACATAATCTCAGGAATGTATGACCTATCATATGACGAAAGACTAAAAGCGCTTAACCTGTCATCTTTAGCCTTCTGAAGAGACACAGGAGGCATGAAAACTTGTTATTCATTAGTAAGGATGGGTTCTAAAGAAATATTTACTTATATACTTATACTTATACTTGAATGTCTAATGTTCTCTGAGATGTCCCAGGAACATGTGGTAACCTTTTTAAGGGCAGGAAGAATGAACTATTGTCCATTTAATGTATAATATACTTATATTGTTGCTGGTGTAATCTCTTTTCACTTCATCTTCTAAGTAGCAGCAGTAATTTAATAAATCATATGTACATTTCGGTTTGATTGTATGTTTTGCAAAAAAATAATTTTAAAATTTGTGTGTAAATCGTAAATATCGGGGCCTAATCGTTCCTTTTCAAACCTTCATGTGTGGCTCCCACCTACCTAAAGATCCATTTTGCTTAGCTTAACTAGTTTCCAGTTTAAGTTGGTCAAACACACACTCAGGGTCAAAAATGAGCTCAACAATGTTAATTTTATGTTAGGTTGATAAGCAAATTTTGAATTAGATAACCTTGAAGCTCAGATGGGAAAAATGAATATAGAGGGTGGTAACCAGTGTATGGAGAGGGAAGGATTGTTAATTTATAAGATTTGCAGGTTATATCTTGCTTTACTTTTTTACAGGGGCCATTGATACGCATATCCCTTCAGTATATAGAACCACCAGTGACAGAGGATGTAAGCAAGAAAAAAAAGAAAATGAAAGGTTCACTTAAAGTACATTTAAAAGAAGCCAAAAATATACCTGTTAAGTCTGAAGAAGATGTTCCCAGTACATTTTGCAAGGGGTCTGTATTTTTCTCTCTTTTTAATCTGTTATTTTTCGATTATAACTGTCTGTTTTATTGTAAATTAGAAATCTGTAGAATTTCTTAATAATATCTCTAACCTTAGTAGTAAGAAGATCCACCACCATGCAAAAAGTAATTTTAAAAGTGAATTTTGAAACCTGTTATTTCCAATTCATTAGACTGGGAAGACAAAAATCTTTTTTTCTTAAATCGAAGATTTTATTCTTTTTTTAGATATATCCATCCAAAAAAGAAGAGTTTAAAAATGAAAACAGAAACATATATCAAAAGTGCTAATCCTTTGTGGGACACTGAAATGATATTTGATGGTGTGGCATTAGATGATCTTAGAACCAAAGTACTTCAGATTGATGTATATGATGAAGTGAGTGAGAAGAAAAAAGAAGTGATTGGATACATACGCTTAGGATCTGGTGGTAATTTAGAAAAATGGGACGATAGTGTTGGGATTGAAGTCGAAATATGGAGGTCAATGCTAAATAACCCATCACAGTCAGTTATGATTGCTGTACCATTAAGATTAACACAAGAAGTGTAAGTAGTTAAAAGAAAACTTTTAACTTGGCTTTAAACAATGAGTGTTTATAATGCTTATTATGGCAACTCCAAACATCACATTTACAATTTTTTTAAATTTTTTTTTATGGTCTTATCTCTGGCCTATAGTGCTGTGTACAATTCAAGTTTCCTGAGTTTTGACTTTTGAAATAATTTCTATGAACCAAGAAGTTTCTAAGCTTCTGGTAAATCCTGTCAGTTTTTCCTTAATTAGGGCCTAATGACAGGAAGTGCTGCCAGTGTCTTATATTCGGTATTAAAATCTTAAAATCGAAGTGACATTCATACAGTATTTGTTTTTATATTGAAAAGTATAGAATCATTGGTCTACTCTCTACAGGCAGGGCAGGGACTCATAAGAACCTTGTTACTTAAGTATAAATCAATATTTCAAAAGATTTTGTCGACTTACGGAGATATTACCATAAATTTGGGGGTGAGATTTGCCAAGACAAAATAATTGGTAGAGATTAGATACAAATATTTATCATACATTAAATATTCATACATACACTTTTCTGATTTATGATAAAAAACACAATTTTCAACTTTCAAAAATTTGCATCTTTTCTTCAAACATTGTCCCCTACAGTTACAAAGGGTTACCATTTCTTCTGCAAGTGGTTGCATATTTTTACTAGTCATTTCCGGCCGGGGGAATCTATTAAATTATTTTGTTTTACTATAATCGAACGTTTGCTTCTTAGCGTCACAACACTACTAGTAAGGGGTAGTCCATCTACCTTGTGAATAGCATTTAAAACGAAGTTTGTTTAAATTTTTAGAAGATGTTTCACACATTCCACTCCAGACACGTGTTAGATATTCTTTTACATTAGCAAATACTTCCTGTCTAAAAACATTATTTTCTGAAGAATCTGAGAAATTTGCGACTGGGTCTCCATTTATTAACGCAGACTTTTTCGTTCCAATTTTACTGATCGAATCAAAATGGTTCACCCTAAGTAAACATTATCTGACAAAATGGGATTAATCTCTTTTTTCGCCCGTACCGAATTTCTGCCATAATTCTTTTAGACCTTTCTGTTTCGGATATGTTAAGTAATACGAAGTAAGGCAAAAGTATCTGTAATATTTGACATCACAATCAATCTTTTGCATTTTTGCTCTTCAACAGCTCATCCTATGTGCAGAATTAATCTCTTATCCGCTTCCTCCAACCATGATTGTTACAGAGATTCTATAACATGTGAGTGGCCATCAGAATAAACTTTTGCTGGGCGAATTTCATAACAATAACAGAGCTTAGAAAAAGGTTAGGTTGGTGTAACAATTTACTACACTCTTGACAAGCCCATGTAAATTTTATTTGTTTGTTGCTGATGCCCAAAACTTATCAGTTTGTTGAGGAATTAGAGTTTCATTAAAAATTCCAATTATTTCAATAGGTTGGACAGTTTGTTGGTCTCTTTCATTCACATTCTTCAAGTGAAAGTTCAATATATGAATTAAACACAACGTGAAGAATTGGTTGCTGCGGTCAAAGTTTCAATGTATTTGAGATAATTTTTTCACAGAAACTACCAAGTGTTAAGTACTTATTCATCTTAGCTTGACGAATCTAAGACATAAAATCTGAGCTATTGCCAAGTCTTTTGGACTTCAGTCATTAACTTTCTTGGCTTCTTCTTGTTTAGGTTAAAACGTTAAAAGTAGTTCACGCTACCTACTTATCTTAGAACTGACCTTCAAAGATTTCTCCACCAATCTTGCTTTTCTAAACGGCGAGTATAATTGATTACCATTTTTGAACAAGTTTAATATGTTGTCTCGAACAATTATTGGATATGACTGTTGTGTTGTAATGTTATGCAATATTCCAGGCATGATTTTCTTTTCGAACCTGCAAATGTAGTTTGGAAATTTCAAAATCCTGCAGGAAAAAGTTTCATGATAATAATTTTTTTAATATAATCTACAATCATTTCTTCCTTAAAGAAGAAAGCACATTCCCTCCCCCCCTCCCCCTCCCCGTTTTTCTTAAATAAAATTTCTAGATTAGCTGCACAGTAAATTTGTACAACCCATTTGATTTGTATAACAAATTCAATGTGCAATCTCACTGTGAAGGTACTGTTCACCGTGCAAGTCTAAAATTTTATGTGGTGGTCTAAATGTGCTAATTTCACCGACCAGATAATACAGGAAGTACTAATAATCCATGTACGCGAATTAGCTACATGTTTTTTTATAAGCAACTTAGTTTTTGGGTCAGAATAACTCAGGTTACTTAATTTAGGGAGTTTAGGGAGTTCAATTTTAAGATCCGATCTTGTAAAACCCGATAAAAATGGTCCTACTTTGAATTAGGATTCCCTTGAATTGGAAAACTTATTCTTCATGTTTTTTTTGCAAAATTTGCTAAAGAGATAAAAGAAAATTTGTTCACTTGAAAAGAGAGTTCTGTATCCAAGTATATTTCCATATAATTCAACTTTTCTAGGCAAAAATCACATGTTGAAGACTTTTTACATTACCTTCAAATTCTCTTCATTCAACTTAGCGTGAACACATGTTTAAAACTAATATTGGCAAAAAAAAAATTTGCAAAAAAAATGTTTCTCGAACGGTAATCAACCAAAAACTGTTATTTTGACATAATTAGGATGTCATAATTATGCATACCTTTTGTTATTACAATAGACAATTAAAGTTGTACAATACAACCCGATTATCGATTATCCTTCACATTTTTGAAGTATAAAGTGATATTATTTGCTGATTTCGCAAAAAGTTGCACTAAAAAAATATTGTTTTATTCTGCACCTTTTTGCCAATAACTCATAAAATAATTAACTGATTTTATTGATCAACCCCTTGCTGAAAAGAGAATTTTATGCCTTTCTAATGATATATAATTTATTGTTTTTTGATTTTTAGAAAAAAATGACCTGAACACCCTACCTAATTTGTACAGCCAGATTAGTGCTTGAGTTGTTTAATGGTTGGTTAACTTTTATAACTAATTTTGTAAAAGAACAAAAGATAGAATCACACATTTAGCATAACATCCTTAACACGCCTAATTAAACAAAAATACAAAGCAAAAATATTGTCATCTGGTTGAAACTACAGCGTGTTTGTAAATAAACGGAACGATTTGAGTAACTATTATAAAGCACTTACCTTCTCACTTCATATCAACTCAAAAATAATTTCATGACTGGGTCTATATATTGGCAAAAGCATTGAAAATCATTAAAAAACAACTTAAATCAATAAATCAAAGCTTATTCTTTACTTAATAATCATTATATTCTAATCTCCAGCATTGACATGTTCTGACACCAGATAACAATGAGACCATGCATTCTTGGCTGTAATACAGGGTGTATAAAAAAGCGAACCCGCCAATGTAAGTTCTTAAAATGGGTCTTAAAATCATATTTATAATGACTCATTAATTTTTTTGATGTAATAAATGAGTTGGCTATGTATGTATGTATGTTTATTATTGACTCATAAATATAATAAATAGAAATATACAGGTTAGAGCCATAAAAATAAAAATATAATGAATAACTAACATAACCTAACATCAAATTTAATTATCACTTTTTAAATTGGATCCTAGAAAATAATTTTTCAATAACTAATAATTTCATGTTATTTGAGTTCTTTTACGATATAATTTTTTTAGATATGTTTCTATGCCTCTTCTTGATAAAATATCACAAATCTTTTCGCCGGGTTTTATATCATGACTTAATCGTTCCAGTTCATAATTTCCACATTTAGTTAAAAAATGTTTCTCATCTTCTACTTCACCACATATACATTTTCGTTGTTCTCTCGGAATGTGACTCTGTTCTTAGTCTTGCTATTAACTCAATATCATTTTGAGTACGTAAATCATCGTATATTTTTGGTCTTTCAAGATTTGGATTTATACTTTTATACGTAATATACCTTGATCTTCCACATTCTCACTTTTTATTTCATTAACAAACTCTTCTTTGATATCTTCTATGTCGTTATATTTCCTGAGAATTTAATCATAATATTTTATAATTCCTAGTTGTTTGTCTCTTCCTACTTTTATAATTTTCTGTATTACTTAGTTCTTTTACACTTTTCCAAAATCGATATTGTTGTATTTTGATTTTTGTTCTTACTGAAATAGCACCCAGTTCTTAATATATAATTTCGTTACAATTCGTAGTTTTTACACTTAATATTGAAAATTTTTTATACTTTACTTCTATTTATTGTATCTTTTCATTTGCCCAGGTTTCACTGTTATAAAGTAATGATTTTATTGTGCACACTTCAAGTACTTTCAGTTTAATTGCCACTGGTGCATTTCTGTTTACACGTAAAAAACTGTAATATTTAATGATGCTAGTGTTCCTGTCTATATTATCTGCTTCAATATCGTCTTCTATATTGTTGAACCAAGGTTGATCAGATCATACATATGAGCAATTTATAATATTCCTGATGTTGGTGATCCTTGCCGTATTCCTGATAATAAGTGAAAACTGTCTGAATACTCGTTATTTTGTTCAATTACAGCTTGTACACTTGTATACATCGCCATTAGTGCATTTAATAATGTTACGCTTATTCCAATGTTAATTAGTTTCTTGAATAATGTTCTGCGTGAGACAAGGTCAAAAGCAGCTTGGAAATCCGTAAATATAATGAAGATTTTTCTTTTTGTTTTCTTTGCTAGTTCTTTGATTATTATAATATATGCCACATGAAAGTTGCAACTTTTTGGTATTATTTGGTATTCTGATTGTTGTTTGGGAATATTGATCCAATTATAGTCTTTATAGTCTTTTCATTAGTATCATATCATATATTTTTGCAAAGATATCCATGAAAGATATCCCTCTTACAAAGTTTGGGATTTCTAGTTTACCTATTTTGGAAGTGGTGTTTTATTGATATGACTTTCAATGAATAGCATCCCCATTGTAGGTATCGTCTGATGGTCAAAATATGGGGAGTCGGCTGGCGATATATATATCGAGTGTAACTGATATCCATTTGCTAAGTTTTTATTTTTAGTTTAATTTTTGTGATTGATGCTCTATACTTTTTTAATTTATTTTTGATAAGAACACATGTTCCTCCTCTTGGGTCCTAAATATTACAATTGACATCCGGATATTCATGAACATCAAATATATCATTTTATATAGATTTTCTTGACGCGTGCGTTTCTGTCAAACACACCATGCCATACGTGTTAAGAATTTTTTTTACATCTTTTGTCTCAATGGGGTCTTTTTTTCCATTTATATTCCAACTAATCACATTTAAAATCATTGGCTCCAACCTGATATCTAAAATTCCGAATAAGCACTTTTAACTTCTATTTAAACATTGTTTAAAAAGAGCTTTCCAAATTTCCACAGTGCTCTCTGGGTTTTCTTTCTCTATATTTCCCTTTACTTTATACAGTCTTACGTATTCATTCTTTTCTTCCTTCGATAAATCAGCTTTAAAGAAATAATGTTATGTTTCTATCTGTCCTAGCAAGAAATTTTTGTTGTTCTTTTACCGATTTTTCGAGTACCTCTACTTGTTCATCATTGGTCTTTTGATTTGCTTTAGGGATTGTTATTTCTGCTCTAAGTTTTCTTTTTCCAGTCTTTACAGTTTCAATTTCTGTTTTAACTGGATCTGTTATTTTTCGTACCTCTTGCATTAGTTTTTCCGTTAGCTTCAAAGGTGTTGAACTTTTTATCTAATAACATATCCATTTTTTGCCAAAATGTCCTATCACTTGTAACGTCACGTTCATCTCTTCTGGTATACACCATATCATTCTGTGGGCTTTCAGTTTTGCTGTTGATTGATCTATTGTGCGCCTCGTTGCTTACGCACGTGCTACATATTTGTTCGTCATTCAACTGATTTTCTATGGTTCCACATTTTTTACATGCACACGTAATAACATTTGTATTCGTCGCATTTTGTGACAATGTTGTTATCAAGTCTTCTATTAAGGTGTTATTTTGTTGCCCTTTTATACAGTTACTGCAAAATCCACCGTTATTAAGACGGCTTTGTCCTTTTCCACATTCTTTTATCGGTAATTAAGATTCTTTTAAACTGCTTTTATAAATCGTTAAATTCTTCTCATACCGTAACTGAGAGTTGGGTTGACGTCACGATGTTGCTGTTAACAATGTAACATGTATCTTAAAATGTAAATAAAACTGTATTTGTCGGCGAGATAAAACGATTGGATAAATCATAAAAATATACTAAGAAGACATGAACGGTGAACCAGTAAAATCTGGAAATCTGGAAGTCAGGAGTGTCTGTATCCAATATCAAATGTAAAATAGATCAGTACCAAAGTTCCCGTGATATATTTGATAAGTCTCTCCCCGGTCAGAATTTTATCTACCCTGTTTAAAATCAGTGTCCAAATAAAAAACCTGGTAAAGCATTTGCGGATCTTGACCAATTTCTGAGTGTCTTCAAAATTGTTATTTACTCCAAGAGTGGGAAAATTAGAAAATTAAAGCACTGGATACGCAATGAAACAAATATTTTTCAGAGTATTTGCCTTCATTTAATGGCCAACTTAGTCTAAAATAATAAAAACCTGCCATAAATATTCGATCTTATCAAAATCGAATGTCTTCATGAAGACACTGAAGATACTCCAGATCCGCAATTGTAAAGTTATGTAGTCAGCAATAGTTGACCCTAGACACCTAAAACACAGGAATTTTTTGTATTTTTAACCCCTTGGCGTGGATTTTGATACCTAAAGATGTGAAGAGAAAGTAGTAGGTCATGAATTTAAACCTTTTGACACGTCTTGGACAATCTATCATATGGTCCGGAGCAACTTTTTTCCATTTTCTAAACCAATTAAATGGAAAATGTCGCAATATAGTATGTAATTTTCAACCAATCAAATCCTTTTTTTCAAACAAAAATCTTGCACGCCTTTTCCAAGAGTAATACATCCCCGCTTAAAAGCTTCTTGCTGACCATGCTTTTTTAGATTATTTAGGGGCCATTCAATAACTATGTAACGCTAAAAATCAACATTTTGACCCCTCTATCCCCCATGTCATATCATGTAACAACTATCAATTACCTAACCCCCCCTTTCGTCACGACTTAAAATTTAAGTGAGATCCTTCTTCCCAAGAAGATGTTCTTGAAACAGTTTTAGTTTTTTAACCTGCCTGTTTAAACGAGGGGGTAAATGCTTAACAGGCATTTTCTATTAAAAAAAAAGGAAATCTTC
>JAUKPT010003862.1:0-11633 GCA_032273505.1 Nanomia bijuga | reverse complement strand
TCAATACATATTGATCTTTTGTCATTATCTTCGCGGCTATATATTTAGTTTAACATCGTAACTCTCTTATAGAAACGTATATATTTTTGTTGACATAGATATCACGACGACAGTACTCGAATAATATGCGTCAAATGATTTTGACAACGATTATTCTCGCTACTTATGTTTGATTATTCTTAAACATGCGGGAATAGTTTCATATGTTTTCCACAATATTGTACAACAACTTGGTGGGTCCAATATTGTTCGGCTAGTTGTTTTCTCAAATCTTTATTTTTCATTTTAGGGCTCTTTCAATTTACCAAATCTTTGTGGTGATGATCTGTTAGAAGAAGTAAAGAAACGTAGAACAAGAAGAAGGTAAATAGTAATTCACTTCAGGAAAGAAAATTAAACACAATTTATTAAGATCTGACAATATTCCAAAAATACAACCAAATTGATTTCTATCAAATGTGATTTTTTTTCATGAACCACCAATGTTATATTTTGCAGCTTACATAGCAAGCGTTTCCCTTGGTTACTTGGTTCCCTTGGTTACTGTATATTCTTGATCTGCGGTGGCAGATCCACGAAATATTTTGACTGGTGCCCAGCTGCTATGAAACCTATGAAACCTATTTGTGTGTCTTTTAAAAATTGTTTCGAACAAATTATAACCAAAAATCTGACTGGTCCTCAAGCACCCCTCTGGATCCACCCCTGTTCTCAATCTGCACATATTCAAAACTTGATATATTTTTTTGCAGTACTTAATTGGGGATTAATTAACAGTATTTTGATACTGTTTTTCTTTTAGAGAATTGAGGTCGTGTGAAGCAGATCCAGACCCAAGGTACGTTTCGTTAACAGCGGATGATTTAGCAAGAAAATTGACAGTATCAAGTGATGGAGAAGATTCCAAGAGTGAAGGTTACAAAACAGATACAGATTTTGAAGACAACTTTGAGCAAGATAGTGTAAGTTAGATGCGTCTGTATTTTAAACTAGTTCTCAACAACATCTTTTTTTATTGGTGTACATATTGATACATAACATTATTTTTAGTCAGTTGTATATTAAAAGTTTCGTTAATGGTGTTCAAGTTTCGTGACACCAATTTCGTTCCAAATCAAAACAATGAAGCAAGAAACCAATACAAATGGGCTGTTTCTAAAACCATACATTTTTTCTTGTAAATTCTAAACAATCGCAATTTCACCAGTTAGTTGATTTATAGAATTATAGAATTATCAGGGATAAAATGCATTATACAAGTGTTTCTCTTTAATTACTGCCTTCTTGGAAAATCAGATGGGAGTGAAAAATAAATCAAATTTGATCTGATGATGAATTTCTTGGTATTGGTAAGCCTCTTGAATTATAGGTGGGATTATCATTCTAGGTGGGATTAAGATAGATGGTGGCTCATACCCCAGACCGGACTATGTAACAAAATTAAACTAATCTAGTGGGCTTCACAATTTTTAATTTGATGATTTGGGAATTTTTCAAAGTAGAAAATTGACAAATTTTTGGCAAAAATGTTTGTGCATTAAAAAAGGGAAGAAATTTAATCTTGGAAAAAGTTGATGGGTTTTGGCCAGAATAAACTCTTTATTGTTTTTTTCTTTCTTTCATGGTTCAGTTGATGGTGAATGATATTGCCGACGGTTACATGTATGGTACCCGAGCGAATATAGCTGAAGATGACAAACATTGTTTTATGTGAGTAGCGGGATCTACTATTTAATTTATATAACTCAAATGTCTTTGATGAAAAAGAAATGGTCAATGCATAAAATAACGCTAGTTGATAACGCGTTATTCGCTTTTCTCTTGTAAGTCTTCTAGAAATAAATTCGACATGCAGATAAACTCTGAAAACATGTTATTTCAAGTCTCATTACCACAGTAAGGTAAACAAAAATCTAATTATTTGAATTAGGTGTATTCGATTATCTGATATTTTGTGAAATTGTTGTTGTTGGTTTTTTTTTCTGGTGACCCCCATGAAACAGATAAGCCTTTCTTGATAAACATGACTTTATTTTAGGCATGCACAATCAGCTGGCAAAATTAAGGATGTAGAAATAGGGAAGTAAGTGGGCTTCTATTATCATTATCTATTTCTATTTAGAAAAGTGTATGCACACTTTCCTTGCAAGTGTGTCTTACCAAACCATAAGGTTTATTTACATGTTTTTCTTTCAGTACTGTGTGTGCCATGTTAAATAATGGATGTGGTGGTACAGTGTATATTGGAATTACAAAATCGGGACAAGTACTTGGTATGAACATAAGTCGAAAAGAGGTTAGTACTCATGAAGCGATGTAACGGATCCTTCTCTGCAAGAAATGTTGTCTTCATACATGCTTTCCAGATCAAAGATTTTAGCCTATAATTTCTTTTTGTACTTTGTATTAAAGTATTAGATTCTTGAGTTACTTGAATAACTTTCGCTCGCATGTATTAAAGTATTAGATTCTTGAGTTACTTGAATAACTTTCTCTCGCACCGTCATGCTCTTTATTCTTTGCCTAACATATTCCTAATTTTCGATATTTCTGTTTAGAGAGATGATCTTCGACTCGGTGTTGACGACCACCTGGGACGATTCCTTCCAAGCGTTAAACATGACAAGTATGAAGTGAGTGTAATTATGTTAATTTATGTGAAGTAAGAGTTCATAGTTAATGTAATTATTTTAATTTATGTGAAGTAAGAGTTCATAGTTTGTTTTGCAAATGGATTTTTAAAAGAAGTTGATGACAAAAAGTCAGCTGGCTTTAAATATCAGCAACTTTTTTTTATCAGCAACCTTTTTTGAAAGTCAGTAACTCTTTTCTTTTATATAAATATAAACATCATCTATTTTCGACTCGTTTATAATCGCATTAATTTTGTTGAATAACTTGGGAGAAACAGACCTGAAATTATGCTTACAAATATGCTGATTTATACGAAGTTGTTTTTGCATAAACTAATCTTCAATTTTTCAAGATAGTCACTCACTGATCAGATTAGCATATTATTATTTTCACTGTTAAAATGAAAAACTGATGATAACAACTTTCCAGGCTTATAATATGCTTATATTAAGAAAAGTGTATGAAATTATCTTTTGCCCACTTCGAATTGTAAGTCAACCCCTAAAGTATTTTACAAATTAAGTGAGACAGATTTTTACATCGCTTTAACTTCTGTTATTTCGAGCTAATTTTTATAATTTTTACACAGTTTGTAGTGACTGCTGAGCACTCCTATTCGTTCGGAGTGAAAATACTGAATAGAAGAAAATTTGCAACTTTTTACCTGGGTCATTTGAAAAATTAAAAAATATACCACAGGGGTCCCCCAAGGAAACTCATAAATGTATTCATTTTTATCCTAGCTTCATTGTTTATGACGTTACGGTATGTTTTGTCGTCTAGTCGAGCAAAATAAATGCAACAAAAACCATCATATTCTGGCTCATAGTCAGCCATTAAACTAATATCATAATGACTCGTGCTTTCTAAAGGTCCCCCCTTTTGACTCTTTTTGACTCTTTTTGACGATAGATAATATGAAACATAAAAGGTTTCTGTGCTCTTTCTCTTATAACTTTTATAAAATATTGCCATCTTAGTGTGTGTGTGTGTGTGTGTGTGTGTAAAAATAAAAATAATTCATTTGTTAGCATTGTACGCATGGGAAATGAGCCTAGAATGACAAAAAAACAGCTGCTAGGAAGATGGAAAAGTGGAATCTGGGTTAACATTGAAATATTGCTATTTTCGACTTGTCCCTAACTTTCTTTGCTTGCTCTTGATTGGGTCAACGTTAAACAACAAATATAATGCAATATAAACTAATTGAATAACTTTTTAATTCATGAAAACATAAATTAAAATATAGATCTTTTTCTTTTTTTATCTGATGTTTTTTTATTAGATCTTTCAAGTAAATTGTTTTATGTAGTTCCTTTTGTACTTGGAGTTACCATCATGATTGCACTGAATACCTTGCCATGAGGTCGTCGGTGAGCGCCAAATTCGCTGAAGAAATATGTCATTACGCTCTTATGCCACAGACTGTTTTGTCAGCGTAATTGTAAATCTCATACTTTTGTAGTAGTTTATTATCATGCAAAACTTTGTTGCAGACAAAGCTGCTACGAACTGCTACTCTGTTGTCAATCTTTAATAGCGTTAAATTTGATAAAATCGTTTTTTATTTGAATGGAAATTTTCTTTATTTTCTTTGGTTTCTTTATGAACACTGTGACACACTGTTCTCATTGAAAAAGAAATTCTGGCATTGAAACCAAAGGAACAGTTTCGATGACTACAAACCAAAGGACTGATATACCCCAATCTTTTAAAATAAGGGCCGAAAATTGGAATTTTTGGCAAATTTGGCAAATTTTATTGTTTTAAAAAGGTTAACGTTTTCTCCAAATATAACGACACGAAGAGCAATCAATAAAGAGGCAAAATGGCCAATTATAAAACCCAAATTTCCCGTTCAACTTGATGGGGAATCATCTCCATACTTCATTATTTAATGTATTTCTATAATGAACAAAGCTCACTGACATCCTTAAAACAAGGTATGGGTAAATTTGCCATTTAAATTGTTCAAAATTAAATTTTAAATAATTTCATTATGAAATTCTGCTTGGTTCACTGTGGAATGAACATTTTGACATTTTGATATGAACCAATAAGATTCTCCATGACGTAGTTTGAAAACAGTGAAATGGCAAATAATTTGCAGACTAGCCCTCACTCAATGCCTTACTGAGTGCTCTGTCTCATTGTCTTTTTACCCCACAGCACCGATACTACTGCATTACTGCAACAGAAACTGCATAACATCAAAACACCTCTAAAGCCTTTTAAAAACGAATACAGCAAACCAAAAATAGAATTGAAAGCCAAAACAGCATCAGTTGAATCCAAAGTTGCAGGAATGTTGACAAAACCAATTCCCTCAGGAACTCCGCAGAGAATAATTAACTTCAATGCAATAACCACCGCCATTTTATTCTCTTTCTTTCTTTGTTGCAAAACCTTTCCGTTGTTCTTCTTTTCTTTCGAAATGAGATGTATTGATAAAATGATTGCTGTCAAAGAAATGACGAAGCAGATAGCAAGTGGTGCAAAATACAAGAAAGCACGTGCATAAATCCCATGCAGTGTACACATTCCATTCAATGAATAACTTAAATCAAACGCAACAGCTTCACGTAGTACTATTCCAATGACGATAACTGAAAGAGGTACACAGAAAGATATCAAGCCATACTTTACTAAAATCGATCTTTCACGATAGGAGATAAAGCGAATTTTCGTGATGTTGTTGTATATATCAATGCTTATTATTACTCCGATGACATGAGATATTAATAAAGAAAAATGGATCAAGATTCCGATGGATATGCAAACTATAGTCGATGTTCTGTACTTAAAGTAATTAAGTATATTTGATGTTATGAAGAGACCATCTCCAAACATCAAACTGATGTTCAAGATTGTTGCACATTGACTGGATATTGTCTGTAGTTCTTTGAAGTAACATACTGCAAAAATAATCACGCAGTATGAGATGATACTGCAAGCAGATCCAATGATTGAAACATAACTTGATACCTCATTGATTATGCTGAACCAAGATTTACTGGGTGAGTAAAACTTGTGACATGTATATAAGTTCCGCGTGATTCGGTTTGTCCGTACTTCAATCCACAAAGCTAGGTTCTGCCTGGTTATAAGAGCACTGTTTGAAATAGCATTGCAATCATTTGTAAATGAGATACTTTGGCCAAGTCTGACTGGTTCTGCACAAATTTTATCGTCAGGAAACAACTGGGAATCGTTGAGGTTTTGATGATGATTGAAACGAGTTTCCCCTGCAGGACTGATAATAATACGACCATCAGGATAAAGAACAGATGAAGTAAGGAATTCCTTCGATATAAAATACTGGAATGTTGAGTTATTTATGCGAGTTAATATTGTTTCGTTTCCATGTAAAGCAGTTAGGATGCTACCTGCACCAACTTCTTTCTTTGATTCCCTCTCGTAAATACTTTTAAGTAAACGCGGAACAAAAAGCGTGTTTCGAATAAAAACATTTACAGAAAATCTAACCAAACAGTGATCGAAATTCAGAGCTTGGTCAAATCCGTCCTGGTGAATCAGTTGAATCTTTATACATTTAGTTCCGTTTACTGTATAACCTATAGGACAATAGAAGGATATGCATTTAGATGATATCTTTTCAAACATAGTTTTATTTTTGCATTCGTTGTTTCGATCATCAAATGTGTTTGTGGTTTCTTGTGATTTCTCTTCTTTTAATTGAAGTAAAGTTGACCAGGAGAATGGTAACCATTCGGCACCTCCCATATAGCACAAATTGCTTCTTGTAGTAAGCCTTGCCTTGATGCCATTGCACAATCCACAGTATTGGTTTTGAAAACCACCAATTGGTGCAACAAATGAACGACACAAATCATAATACTTGTTTGTTTTTGCACACGTTTTGTTCCACTTTAATTCATTATTACAATCATAATTCTTTTCGAAGTTATCACTAATCATAATTAAGCATTCCTCCTCTTGATTGTCTTCTCGGTGTAAACACTTCTGCATCATGTTGGGATACCTGAGGCAAAAGAATATGAAAATTTAGGTACTTTCTGGTTAATAGCTGTCAAACGCTCCCCCTTCCTCGCTAGTTGAATTTTCCATTTTTTTCTACTTAGATGGGGTAGCTCTTGGCCAAATTATCTAAATACAAAGATTAAATAACCTAAGAAGCCATGAATTTTTCAATGAAAAGCTATTATGAATAAAATTGAATATTAAGTGTTCACAAATTGAAAAGAAAAATATGTTTTTTTGTGTGAGAACACTTCTTGGGTTTTCAAAACCAGAACAAATTGGAATGCTGCTATGGACTGAGAAGTGGGAACTCTAAACATTTTGATGCAAATAATTGTGCTGTTCATTATTTTTTACTTACACATGGTTTGTTAAAAGTCAAGGACCCGTTGAAAACAAAACTTACCTAAAATTTCCAACCAAATTGCACTTTGCACAATATGAATTCCTATACAGATACCCATCGTCACCAATAACTGGTGTTAAATCAAAATTAAGTTCAGCAGAATGACATTTCTCTTCATCCGACCCACTTGCATCTGGAAGACATGATGCAATCATATAATAAGCTAACGTTTTATAACCTACTTTAGTCATGTATGGAAAAACCTTTAAACACTTTAGATCTTTATTATAGCCATCTTTTGTTATTTTTACCAAATCTTTCAAGTAGCCATCAACATTCGTATACGAACTATTCCAAAATGTGTCGATGCAGCATGTCCCTGTCAGTATGCAAAGATGAGGATCACATGAACAGCATCTGGATGATCTGCACAACCACTCTTTCTTTAGAAATTCTGACACAACCCAATCTGTTATATTAAAGTATGAATCGAAAGGAAAAGAGCAAGTAGTACTCATGTAAGATATTGTTAGAAGACAAATAAGAAGTGTCATATCGGTATCAAAGAGCTTGTGATTTTTTGTGTGTGTTCTATTTGTGAGTTCGGTGATCTTCTTTGTAATCAGCGTAATTTTTGTAACATTATCCTTCTTTTATATTTCTTGTAATCGACTTTCTTGTGAAGTTTTGATGGGCACAAACAAATTGTCTTTTGATCTTTTTAGGTTGTTGTTAAAACGATGTTAGATTTGTGACTGCCTTTCAAATACCTTTTCCTGTTTAATCTACAGATTGATCAATCTAGTTTTCTGCGTCAAACTCTTTTCCCGAAGAATAGAGGTTTTAAGAGAATTCTAAAGATCTAAATCTTCAATAAATTAAGAATCTTGCATATATATATGAATTCTATGCCTTGGACCCAGGGTACCTTAGGGAGCGTCTATATAAGTGCTACTTGATTGGTCGAATTTTCATCATAAAGATTCTGAATCTAAGTAAACCAATCAATATGATGTAATTTTAAACCAATCGAATGGCATATCGCCATATAATTGGTAGATAAACCCTCATTTATATGAAGTAATATGACAAAAATTAGGATCAGCTCTAAAAAGAAAATTATTTCGAAACTGAAAAAATTATATCCTTTTCCTTGGCTATTAAGATTGACATTAATCTTAAAATAATACTATATATAATGTGCTTATTATCTCTCTTCAAGATTCTTTAAATTGATTAAAAATTGTATAACCCACGTGTTTGTTTCTTTGAAATAGAAACTGAACTTTGAGTCTGATCGAATCAAAAAGATTTTGCCTATTAAACATTGTTGTCAAAAGGTCAATTAATACTCACAAATTTGTTCAAATTTTATATTAATCAATTTATGCACTTGCAATCAAGTTATTCCATATCGCTTTTTATTTATTTCAAATGATAAGAGTCAATTTTTAAAGAATATTTCAATTTAATATTTGATATTTAGCCATCGTTATTGTAAACATAGACAATTTTGATTTTCTATTCTTTTTAAATCTGCAATTTCAGCTTTTTAAGTCTCCTAAAGGAAGAAATTCAGGTCAGTCGATATCCCTTTTTTAGAGGGGACCATTTCACAGTTCTTGGGGAAATTACAATTTTGCTTATTTTCTTTTCAATGTTCTACTTTTTTCACATCAAATACTTCAAATTTAACTTTTTGCAGGTGAATATCAATATTGGGGAAATTGTTGAAGCATCTGTAACGTTTGGTGGAATAAACGTTTATCAAGTTTTCTATATTTCTATATTTCTATAGTACTAACATCATTTGAGAAAACTGTGGATACAGAAGAATTCTGGTTACTCAAAACTTTTCATGTTACCTTGTTTTGTTTTTTCTTACACCATGATCAGTGACGTCCCATTTTTTCAAGTTGTTCAGATTTTTATCAAGCTGACAGTTTTTTGACTTGTGTTGTCGGATATTTCGCTAATGTTGTCGGGTTTTTTTTGCTAATTTTGTTGTAATTTTGACTTAAGTTGTTGGATTTTGGCTACCTAGTCGGATATTTTTCTAAAGCAGAGGTCTCTTGAGTCAGTTCACACATAAGCATCTAACTATAAAACAAATTGTCATCCCTTCGCGGCGCCACTGACCATGACAGCTGTTCTTTAAGGATGCTTACAATGAAAAGCAGGGTTCAGATATGAAAAGCAGGGTTCAGATATGAAAAGCAGGGTTCAGATATGAAAAGCAGGGTTCAGATCTGAAAAGCAAGGTTCAGATATGAAAAGCAGGGTTCAGATATGAAAAGCAGGGTTTGAAAAACTTTGGAAAAAATAGAAAGATTTTGACTTTATTTAAAATAATGGAATTTCGATGCCTCTAAAGGCCTGAGAGAGACTGTTTTTATGTGTCTTGAAAACAAAGTTTTGTTAGCAGTCTTATCATGGCGGACAGTAATTATAGAAAATAAGGATCATCATCCTGATCATTTCTAGATCCTAAACATGGCACAATTAATGAAAACTATTTTTTAAAGGTGTCAAATTGCACGTTAAAACCATCAATTCATATACGTTTGGGGTTGTCAAAATTCAAAATTCAGTCTGGGAATATTTGGAAAATAAGCCCATTGAATTCATTCTAAAGCCTGATTCATCACAATTTTTTTCATTATATGCTTAACTATGAATAGGTATAAGATTATTTTCTTAATTCATGTAGAAAATGTTCATAGGTACTTTTATATCAGGTTTAAGGACTAACAGGGATGCAAGTCTTCCTACTATTGTAGGGATTCCTACTATTTTAAAATTCCTCCATATTTCCTACTATTTCCTACTTTTTTGAAATTCCTCCGTATGTTTCCGACGTTTCCTACTTTTTTTCATAAAAGCTGAGAATGGGCTTCAATATCTCCCCAGAACAGCTCAAAATGGCTCATGATAGCCCCAAAAACCCAAGCATTTTCCGGGGCTTCACCCCTAGACCCCGCTTGTGAATCTTTCCTACTATTTCAAGATTGAAGACTAAACAGTTTGATTTTGATTTGATTTTTAGATAAAATGCTTACCAGTATTGAATCCACATACGTAAGTATTACAGTATAAGTTACTATTAGAGATTACTATTAATTTCCAAGGGACATCTAATCAAAAAATCACTAACTATGGATTTGGGATGCAGAAATATTTCAAACATTATGTCAGTTAAGAAAGCATTTATTTCAATAAATTGTCTTGATATGATTATCGTTGAAACTTAAACTCAATGAATTCATCTTGACCTGCATCTATCTCTTTATTCATTTTAGCTGTAAACAAGTAGAAGAGAGATACATTATAGAACTTCGTATCGCAAGAAGCTCTTATCAATTTTTTCAAACCCCTTCTAAAAAGTAAGTTACTTTTCATGCACCCCTTATAAACGTTAAACACTTTTTTCTATCGGATTAAGATTAAAAGAAATATTTTATCGTAAAGAATCAGTAAAAATTTGTCATAATATAACTGCAATTCAATCATACATGTTATTCAAAAATTGGGTAAACTGTCATTGGAAAACCCCTTATAACGCTGTTTTTTGAACTCTTTGTCTTTTTTCCGACTAATTAATATTCTCATATTTTTTAGGTTATTTTTTCGCGACGGACGTAATAATACAGAGGTAAGTAATCAATAAAACAAGCAAAATCGTATGCACTAGGCCAGGGACGAAGTGGCGGAGAAATTTTTACTGGTCCAAACAGGGCCGACGACACCGGGGGGCCAGGGGGGCATGCCCCCCCTCCCCAATTTCGATGAAGTTTTCGCGGGCCCCAAAAGATCTTCTTTAGGCCCCTCCAAATCGAACAAAAAAGTTCTAATATTCTACATTACAAAAGAGTAGCCTTATTATTGGTTAATGACAAGAATAATACTGCCTTTGACTATGTTCAGGGGCCTATTTTGTGAACTTGAAGAACTAATGAGCGCCCTCTTCATAACAGAAGGGCCTTTGCTCTGGTGGATAAGGCCCTTGCAACGCCACCCTCTCCCCCCTCCAGAAAAAAGATGTGTTGTCGCCCCTGCCAAAAGGATTTTGTGCGGCGAAAATACATCATATACGAACATTTTCCGGATTTTTCCTGCAGCGTACCAGTCTTGGACTGCAGCGTACCAGTCTTGGACTGGTAACCAAGGGAGACACACCGTCCCTGCTTCTGGCGGCGCAGCAATTCGAAATTATTTACCTGATACTGATTTAAGGTTGCTACATTTTTTTCGATGATTTATTAACATTCTTAGGTCCATCTATATTTGCCATTACTAGATCAAAAATGATAATCTAATGTCCAAAGGCTCGTTTAATGATGAGTTTTTCCAGTCATTTACGTAAGATCTTCAGGAATCAATTGCGTCATGTAGAACTGAAACTGATTAGATTTTTAAATGCTTTACATTTTTTTTTCAGTTGAATGTTCAACAAATTCGAGAGAAAACGATACGAGAAGAAGAAGAAAAATATCAAGCTGAAATCAGATCGTAAGTTGAGTTCACTTTTTTATTTTTAAAAGTTTTTTTTTACTACCATAGTTTTTGTTTTTAAGTTTAAAGGGGACCATTACACTCCGGAAAACCTTCTATTAATCTATCGACAAGTCTATCTAATATCCATCCTGACCCA
>JAUKPT010003861.1:0-11634 GCA_032273505.1 Nanomia bijuga | reverse complement strand
ATATAAAGGAGAATTAAAGGAGAAATGACAAAATCATAGGAGAATTAATAGCATACTAACCCATGCATATTAAATCACTATATTCAATATTATAATTAATAATTTCAGATGGCCACCAAGACTGCTTGAAATGGCGTGAAGCGGCAAATTTTTAAAATAAGCAGCCTGAATAAGCTTGAAATATTCATTTCCGAATATGCGAATTGCAGGGAAAGCTATTATGAGATATATAGGAGGATTATAGGAGGTCTGGGAGGTATGCCCTTCCCCAGTCTGGTTAGGGTTATACATGGCAGTTATAGAATATGCTTATTTAAATAAATATCATCACAATCAAGCTCAGCTAGGGCTCATCTCAAAAGTTTGTCTAATTTAGACTATTGATTGGTTAAATATTATGCCATCAAGAATCTAATTGGTTCATTTCAAAATGTCACAATTTGATATTTTCTTAAAGTCAAAAATGATGATATCATTTTTAAATGAACCAATCAGAATCTTGATGATGTAATATTCAACCAATCAATAGTCTAAATTAGACAAACTTTTGAAATGATCCCTTACGGTTACAAGCCTTAAAAAAATTGTCAGGGATGACATTATATAAGATATAGTAATTTCATAAGAAATGATGCATGTTGAATGCCATCCACAACAAAAACTGATTTGTTATACCATGATATGAATATTATACTTTTCTAAAAACTCCAAAAAAGGCAACATTTTTAAGTGACCCAATCATATTGTATGATAAATTAATCAAAATTAATCAAAACAAAATAAGAATTGCAAGTAAAAAAAAAGGTTTTCCGAAAGATCTGATGATTCACCAGCCCTTGTCCCACTTTCATATAAGAATCAATGCATGGATGCATGCTATTTTACTTTTAATTTTAAATTTTAGATTATAACAATAAAAAAGAAGAAATTCATTAAAAAAATCCTATATAAAATATTTTTATTATTTTGTATGGATTGCTTCGTGTCTCGACAACTCACTTTTCTGTTTAAAACATTTCCCGCAAAATTGACAGGGAAAAGGTTTAACGCCACTGTGTATCAACTTGTGAGTATTTAATGCGTTCCTTTGTTTAAACGGTTTACTGCATATATCACATGTAAACCGTTTCTCTTCACTGTGTATGAGTTTGTGTGTATTTAAATTACATTTCTGTTTAAACGATTTATGACAAATTTCACATGGATACAGTTTGACAATGACTTCTTTCCGTGTATGAAGAAGTTTATGTCGGTTGAGACTGCTCTTTTGTTTGAATGTTTTGCCGCATTCGTCACAAACTTCACTGTCTTCCCGGTGAATAAGGCAGTGTGTATTTAGTGCACTTCGTTGTTTGAATGCTTTACAGCATATTTCACATTCATAAGTCCTCTCCTCGCTGTGTATCAGCAAGTGTGAATTAAGATTCCCTTTTTGGCGAAACTTTTTCATACATATATTGCAAGTAAATACTTTCTTGTTTTCATTTTCAACACAAGGTTCTTGTTGATATACCTTGACAGTCCGTTTCTTTGAGAGTTGGTCACATATATTTGAAATACGGCAGTGTCTTATGTTTGGAAAATCATGAACTTGGATTTCTTCAAGGTCTTTTTCACTTTTAATGTTGTCTTCAGAGTCCATTATCATTGTTCTTTGTTAGTCTCATATTCAAGGGAGGTTTAGCTCTATCATCTAAAATATAAAACAGGTGTTAAACTAAAGACAAATGATATTGGAGCCATAGAGTACATCAAGTTCTACAATATTATTTAATCAAATTATCGAATCAATTAAGGCTCAATTTGGGTCAATTTTGGACAGGAAAATTAAACAACCGTTGTTGCATTTAAGACAAATCTAATATTAATGTGCAACATTAGAAAAATCTGATGATTGAAACTGGAAAAAATGGCCAAAAACCTTTTAACATTTTTTTTTGGAAATCGAGTTCTTTGTCACTTTTATGGTCTTACTTAAGACAAGCTCGATGCAAACATGTTTTGGACCAGAAAATTTACCAACCGCCCCATTAGTAGTTGTTGCATATATCATGATTACAGGAATGGATTTTAAGGATAGTATTAGGAAGAAGAAAAACAGCATCCACTAGCTTTATATACATATTTATTTAGCTTGCATGCTTCGACTCAAGGTCATTTAAAAGCTAAAAGTAAAAAAATATTGATTATAATTGCTATAGCATAAAATTCAACAAAGACATTAAAATAAATTCACTACCAGCAAATAAACTTCAAAAAATCAAAAGGAATCAATGCAAAGTCACTACCAGCAAATAAACTTCAAAAAATCAAAAGGAATCAATGCAAACAGTAAAACCTATAGTATAGTCTAGGAAGCAGATCGGTCCACAGACACAAAATGCATAATACCAAGAAACCTAGTAAATTCCACAACCCCTTTAAGGAAGAACTTCAAAAACGTTTTTCATCTTCAGAGCCCCAATAAAAATCTATTGTAAAGTAGGAAGTGAATCCGTCCACAGACTCAAAAATGCATTACACAATTGAAAGCTAAAATAAAGGCAAACATACAGAATTCCATATGTAACAGGTGAAAGTATGGAACAAACCTTTGAAAACCTAAAAACTAAGCTTTGACAATATGAGATACATAAAAACTAAGGCCGTATTAAGGTCTAAATCCAAAACCAAAAGAGACAACCAACATCACCAAAACTTAACCCAGAAGTTACCCTAGAAGTCAACGGACAAAAACCAAAATCATCCCGAAGAGGGATCTTGACTTTAAAACAATCTAATCAGTTTAATAAAACCCAGAAAACAAATCTGTGCACAAACCCAAAATCAAAAAAATGTACTATCAAAAACACCCAATTAAAAACCTGAAAATGGTGAAAAAGCAAAAAATATATGAAGTATATTTTAAAACCGGCTGCATTAGGTTATGTGTCCAAAACCAAAAAAGCCAATCACAGAAAAAATGTGTCTGGGTGGTGAAAAAGAAATCGACATCACCAAAAACACTTGAACCAGAAGTTAACCCTGAGGACAACGGACAAAAACCAATACTAACCCGATAAGGGACCTTGAAAACCACCAACCCCACTAATAAAAACTTTAAAACAATAAAATCAGTTCAATGAAACCCAGAAAGTAAATCTGTGCACATACTCAATGAACTAACAAAAACCAATTTAAAAACTATACGGACCTTAAAAATATTTCTTGAAGATGGTGAAAAACATAAACATATGAAATTTATTAAAAAAAACTGGCCACATTGGGTTAAAGTATCCAAAAGCGAAATTATAATGACTATACTTCTTTTGTAAAATTACTTGAAAATGATAATTCCTTATCAATCTATCATAGAAATATCCAATTTTTAGCTACTGAAATGTTTAAAGTAAAGAAAGGGTTAAGAACGCGTTCATTAACCTCTGCGCTGAAATGGCCATTTTGTGCCATTTAGGGTATGTTGCTTTTCAAGACCTATAAGTTTAAGACTTTTTCATTTTGACCTTAACCAAAGTAATCATGGTTAACTAAAGAGATGTAAGTTTTAGATTCTGACAGTCTCATATCAAGAAAGTAAATAAATGGGGAGTAACAGCCTTTCAGTTAAAAGATGGTCTTGTAACAGTCTTAACAAAACCTCTTGGGATGGAATGTGTTATATAAAATCATCTACACAATTAATTTTATTTGAAAATATAATATAATAAAATATAATATGTGAAAATATATGGTATTTTGGACCATCTGGCTGTATTTTGGTATAAAAACATTGTAACACATTTGAAAAAAAGGCAAATTTGGTCATCCTAGTATATAAACCAAATATTCTTCTAAGATGTCCATATCATGTAGTAATGTTTCAGGGGGTCTAATTTACCAGGAATAGGACTCATATAACTACGAGTATATGATAATTGCAAGATATGAGATGAAAATGTAACATTTGATTTTTCTTTTGTTAAGAAATCCATAAAGGAAATTACAAGAGGGTGTTACAGAGGGAAATCAAGCCTTTTTAAGAATATTTTCTAGCTTTTAGTGCTCAATGAACCATGCTAATGTTAATTTTAACATATCTTTAGACATTATTTTGGTTAAAATCCAATAATGAGATGTTATGTAACAGCATGTTATTTCCATTGTCATGTTTCATCTCAGATTTTGCAAGTATCTTCATTGAAATGCCATGAATATTGATATAGAGTAAAACATTTTTGACTAATAAAACATTAGGATATACCTCGTGACTTAAGGATACAAAATAAAGATGATTTTGTAACTTGGTCCATAAGACAAAATTTGAAAAATTGGACATATTCATAAAATCTCAGTATACCTGACCTCGCATTACCAGCCATAAAAAGAGAATGAAATGAAATTAGCAAACAAATGAGCCCATTTCAAAAACTTGTGACAGAGCTACAATATATCTGAAAGGGAAAACAATCTGAAACATCACCACAACAAAAAAATATGACTATTTTCCATTTTGTTACAAATCATCTCATAATTTACATTTAACTGTCAACATTGTAATGTATCTCATAGACTTGACTTGACTTATATCACCTGATATAAGTTCAATGATTATCACTTAAAATTTCAATTTAAGGGATGATTTAAGACACAATTTAAGACAACTTACAAATTCATCTCAAAAATTGCTCCAGAGGACGTACTTTCTTGCTAATATCATTTCAGTCCTTACTATTGACCCAAAGAACAATGTTATTGTACAGACATTTCATATGCTTCTCTAATTGCAAAAGTATAGGAATATAGTTACTCAAAAGTGTTGCATTTTATCTTTTCCCTATCTTTTTACATTACCATTGTAGAACTACCCCAACTTTAAAGTAACACCCACCCACAACCTCATATGTTGGCATATTTTGGCCAATATGGAATTATATCCAGAGATATTGCCAAAAAAAACATTTTCACTTATTTTTGGTATGGCACACTTTGTGCAGAGGTTAATGAACATGTTCTTAAGTCCATTCAATATTGAAGACCTATTTAAGGATTAACATGGTATTAAAACAAGAATACTGTAAAAGGGGAAAACTCTATACGTGCCTTTGGTCCTCTTATATTGAACAGTAAGCTACCTGATTAATTTGACCCCCCTAAAAAAAAACGTGTTCCACTAAATATACCGATTAAAGAAGTACCCCCCAGACCCGGATCCGTCAAAAATCGTCAGGAGCCGTTGGACGACTTATGACAGCTTATGACAGCTTTTGAAGGCATATGACAGCTTTTCATTAAAAGTCATTTTTCATTTTTCATGTAACTCAGTGTTTTAAATGAAATAGAATGATCATGGTATCTTTGCCTTTTCATCTTAAATGTATTATTAAGTATTATTAAGTGTGTTTTATGTGTAAACTTGAGTCTAATAAAATACAAATTTTCAAGTTCAATTGTCTGGCAAATCTTGCTATACAACAGAAATAAGGTAGTCTTGGTAATTAATGAAACACAAGAAAAACTATTTCTTAATTAGTCAGGTTGATGAAATTACAACACTAACCCATTTTCAGTACTCACTCAACCTTTTACTAATCTTATGTATCTTGAAACAAGGATTTTTATGAAATTTAACTTGATTTTTTGTAATATTTACTTTTCTTCTACTAGTCAATATTCTTGCCAAAAAAGCTGCTTCTTTCCCCCATCCCACTTTTGGAAAACCTGTTTTCTTCCCCACTTTTTCGCGCCATTTTCATAAATTTCACAATATGCCCTAAAAATGGCCTAAAATATGCCCTAATAAAGGTCCCCCAGACATGGTGTTGACATTTTCCATCTGTGTTCACTTTTTTCCGACTTTTTTCGACAGTCGAAAAATGTTGAAACATGTCCAAAATTGTCAAAATTGTCCAAAATTGTTGAAAAAAATCCAAAAATTGAAAAATCTTGAAAAACATGAAAATTGTTGAGAGAAGTCTAAAATAGTCTTAAAAATGTAAAAAAATGTAAAAAAATATCCAAATATGTCCAAAAATGTCAGCAGCAGGGACCTTAAAAATATGCCCTAAATTTTTTTTTGCCCAGGAGCTGTTTACTTCCCCACTTTTTCTAGAAAGCTTTTCTATTTGGCCAGAATATTGAACAGTGCAGTGTTTTTTTTCATTTTTTATTTTATAAGCTGTTTCGTTTTTGGACATTCAGTAGGAAGGAATGGCTGTCTACCTAAATTACAATTTTTGGTAGAAAACAAATAATGTTGAAAAGTTAATAGACAACGCTTTGACAACGCTTTGACAGCCGTCATAGCAGTTTCTTCTTCTACAGATTTTCCTGCCCCTTCCTCCAAACAGTAGTGTCAGCCAATCAGAGTCCTAGAATTTCCTACAACATAATGCACATGCTACAGCTTTTATTTTTCGTTCTACTCAAGATATCCAACATTCTGAAGATGCTCATATTGATTAGCTTCTACTGTTACCTCCTTCTCTTGCTGCCGACCCGGACTGTCAACAAGAACCCCTGATGGACCTCCTGCCAAAAGAATCTCATCTTCTGATGCCACAGATGCCAGACCCGCACATATCATGGACAACTCGTTCTCTTCACAGACGCTCGAGGAATAGCTGGGTATGAGTTCTGTGCTTAGTGACAAGTGCCCACCACATCGCAATCGTCCTGTATGACTCGTTTGCTGTTTCCCTATACACTTATTTCTTCCTACCTCCTTCCTCCTGTCTGTAGTTCTCTATCCTTGAGCCTGCGATACCTACGTCGAATCCGTTTATCTCGCCCGTTGCTCAGTCAACACCAATATCATCGCATCTTCACCTTCTTCTGTCCAGGTGCCGCTCTCAGTTTCCTTCAATGATACATTGTTCTGCCGATTTTGTTTCCGCCACCGCCTCATGACACTGTCTCTTCTCAGCCTGCCAACTCCTCCTTCCACGTCATAAGTCAATCCATTATCTCTCTCTGTTGTCTGACGTCCAAAGCAACTGGTGTATTCACATACATATCTCACAGACAATTGTTGTTCGTTCTCTTCAGCCAATTGCTGTCTGTTTTCTTCAGCCATACCCACCCCATCACTGCTGCCATTTCGGACCCCCAGTGTACACGATCACGACCACGCTTCTCATTCAAGCCTTCATGGCCCTCGTCTTTCTCCTTTGCTCAGTCACCTGAACCGCTTCTCTAAATGTGCCACTCATTCCAGTCTGGCCATCTGTTACTAAGGTGGTGCACACCATTCTGGCTCCTGCCCTACTCCACCAGTCTTGGGTCCCTCATTCCTTCGGACATTAGTTCCCCTAATTGGTCGGAAATTGGTCGGAATTAGTCGGAAAAAAATTTGCAACTCTAGCTAATGCCATCATTTTAAAGCTTGTTTTCTTACATGGACGTGTTCATACGAAACGGTGCAGAAGTGACATTTTTGACTCACCTATGTTTCAAGTGGTTCTGTGTGAAATTGGTAGCAGTACATATACCTTAGTAGTATTTTTGATTATCTTAGGAACTTAAGGAATAACCTCCTTTTTGAACCATAAAAAACGGACTTATATTGATGGTTTCATAACAAAAAAACAAGGGCTGAAAATGATACTAATGATACTTTAACGATGAAGATTTTGATACAAAAGTATCATGGGGTCAGTTTTAGTGCCTCAAAATTGGAACAAAAATAAATAAGTAGGCATGGAATCAAAAAATAGGATTGAAAAATATTTTGGGCCAATAGTTAATACTATTTGTAACATAATAGTTTGAAAAATACCTTATTTGAAGTAAATTTAAAATCAAATAAAACATGAAATAAACAATACTGCATTTTACTAAGAAGAAACGGTCTAGAAATGCCATAAATCAAAAAAATTTAGCTCTTTTGCCAAGTTTTGATACCTTAAGTAACATATGTTTTAAGACATTTTTCCATAAATAAGAAATGTTTAAGACTGATGATATAATAAAAGATGATTGATAAGAAATTGATCGTGACCAAGTGGTGTAAATGTCTTTTCATCTCTGCTAGAAATTAAATTTGTAAATAATTTCATTTTGATTTAAGACTTAGGTCCAGAAATTGATACTAATTGTAATAGTTTTACTAAAGATTTATGAAATATGTGACTTAAGTATCAGTTTACAGCCTTAGAATAACATTTGTGTATAAAATTCCATTCAGATCTAATTAGTAGACTACTAACTGTTACTTAGAACTACTTTTCTTGCTTTCCTTGATTGAAATATATTTTTCTTCTTAAACAATTGTTTAAAGGGTGGGAAGTAGTGTTCTCTCCTCGCTCAAAAACGTTTTTTAACAGTCTCTCTTGATAAAAATATATTTGTTACCTTTTACCTTTTACCATCCTAAATCGATATTTAAACATAATAAAAACAAGAAAAAAGAAAATTTATGTACAAATCAAATTGTAGGCTGAAACATTTTGACCAACACACAAACAGTAATGATACCCTTCCCGTTCATTTTGAACAACAATTTTTGCATTTGTACGCAAGCGCACACTCGTTCTTACAAATGTAAAAAATATACGATTTCTGTTAAAAAAAACATTGTATAGTTTGGTGAGGTTTGTACTGTACATGAAGTTGAATAGGAATAAATGTTAAATATTTGTGTCAGGTAATCAACATAAACATAAATTTATTAAATTAAATGATGAATTGGTATGGGAAAGCTCTTCTATAAAGCTATTAGGAATGACTATTGATAAAATTCTTTACTTTCATTTTCATCTTACAATTATATGTAAGAAAACTAGTTTTAAAATGATGAAAAAACATCCAAACTAATGAGCAATAATAAAACTGAATGTATAAAATAATAATTTTCTTTTAAAAGGTCCTCCCCAAAAACTTATCCCGACCAAAAAATACTATTTCCGACAGGTCGGAATTGGTCAGAAGTTGTTCAGAAATTGGACGAAAGTGGTCAGAATTGGTCAGAAATATCGGAAATGGTCAGAATTGGTCAGAAACATTCTTCCGGAATATTTTTCTGACCATTTCCGTCAAAATCCGCCAAATTAATTTTTTTGAAAAACATTCCACCTAAATGTATGAGGCTTTTTCCACCATCTGCCAAAATAAATTACTGCCAATATTGAATCCCAACATAGTATATTCAATATATCACAAGTCCAAACATATAACATTCATCTATCTTTTGGTGGTATTTTTTTTGTCAATTTATGTTATTTAGGCTGCAACTTGACAGTAAAGCTAGTTTCCTTATCTTCAATCCATCACTCTGATGTTAGGAAGCATTTAATACTTATTTACTACAAAAGAGAAACTTATGCATAATTATGTTCCTATTAAAATTTTAATTCCCAAACTCCGTTAGAAGCCGTCAGAAGCCGTCTGACGGCTCGTGACGGCTTATGATGACTTTTGACGGCTCGGGGTCTGTGAGGGGGACCTTAAAAAATACTTATGAAGTATCATCACCGCAATTCAAGATATTTTCAAAGTTTTTGTTAAAAATTAAGTCTTGGATACCAAATAATTGTGTTTGTAGTCCAGGGACTAGGCTACATCTGACTCAATATACCCTTTCTTTTCATACCTTTATTCATTTATTTCATCTGTTTATTTACTTTTTTTTCAGTTTTTCATCGATTTTAATAAGCCCTCCTTATGAGTGACTTTTTTACCTATTGATGTAAAATAATATACAAGATTGATGCAAGAAATCAAATAAATGTATTGGTTCCCAAAAAAACGTTGGCTAAACTGACAGCCCTACTGACAGACCGATTGTCATGGGTCGCATTGGTGGGTCAAAAAACAAATGAAAATAAAAATACACAGCAGACAATTCAAATTCGATGATTTTCATAACTTTCAACGAATTTCTTCCGCCGAGTTTTCCAGGTCTTACAAAATTAATTATAGTCTGTACCAAAATGATAGGCAGCAGTGATTTTTGTAATGTTTACAAATTCGTCAATTTTTATCTGTTAAAGCTAACTTTTACACAATGATAAGCACTTTAATATGAAATGATTATTTTCGAAAATGAAGAAGAATTGTGCTCAAAAAATGAAAAAGAAAAAGATCAACTTCTTTATTTGAAGTAGAAAGGGTATGGATTTAAAGAATAAGGGAGATTTTTTTTACCAAAATGCCATAAATAATTTTACTCCTGAGGAATCTCATTTGCAATATTGATAGCTGCATTTCGCCACTGTCAAGTTAAAGAGGCCAATCTTATTTCAATACCTTAGGGAGATTTCAAACTTAATCACAAAAATTAAGCCATTGTCTTGATTAGTCTTTTTGTTGTGGTACTTATGTTATTTGGCAAAAAATTTTGTTATCTTCAAATCGTACCGAAATGAGGTTGGCCCCTTTACTTTTTGAAAGATGACCATAGTTGTGGTATGCTCCCATAGCTCTTTATTCCCTAATATGTTTGTCATTGAAAACCATATCAAATCTTCCCTAATGGAAAGGAGCAGGGGGGGAGAGGAAAACCATAATACTTTACACCACTACGCCATGTTTTCCTGGATGGTTGCTTGAACCTTAACCCTGCAGACATGATTGTGAGTTAAAGATATTTTTCCTGAAAATCTAAAACGAGCGTAGCAAGTTTTAAAGCAGCTGAGGGGTTTAGGAGGCACTGTAAGCCCCCATGGGGGTCCTGGGGCGAAGTCTCCTGGAAATTTTGGATATTTTTAACACTTCCAAATGACCAGGAATAGCATTTATGAAGACTTTTCTATAGATAACTTGGATTTCAAAAATAATTTTTTCCCTGAAATCAGAACACATCATATCTGTATTTGAGCTAAGGGAAATTGGGTAGCTGGCAAAAAACTAGGTGAGACTTAATCCATTGCCTCGATAAGCACGTAAAGAGCTTGTGCATGGCTGTTCCATCATAAGTGCAAATCATTAACCATTAACCATTAGATTTCCATCATTTCCTCGCCTTTCCTGTCTTTTTTTTTTAATTTGAATGATGAATCAACTAATAAATGATGATTAATTTCTTTAAATTCAGCCATTTTTCCAGTCGGATACAAACTGAAGGCTTTAAGTCACAGTTTCATAAGACAGTCAGTACTAAAACACAAATTGACTTCTTTTTGTAGACAAGAAAATTACAATGGAATTTGTTACAACAATTTATTGTTACAAATATGTAAAGAAGATAAAATACATCACAAAGATGATGTAAAAAAATAAAGGACCTCAAAACTTTGACTAATTCAGAATTGTGATTGATTGAATACTAAAACAAGTAGATTTTAATTGGTTCACTCCAACAATTCACCAAAATATTGAGTTTTAAGAAGACTTCAAATTGTGACAATTAAAAAAAAACAATTAGGTTAGCAGTAAAAAAGTTAAGGTCAAATTCTACCAATCAACATTCTAAATAAGCCAAAATTTTGAGATGACTCAAAATATATATGTTGCAGAACAACAGAACAGGACAGAAGAATGGAAAACATCCACTTAACCTGCAGTGAGGAATCCTCAATGATCGACGTGAATAGGGGGATGTAATTTGACCCCCCCTAAAAAATAGTGTTCCAGTAAATGTACAGAGTAAAAAAGACGTATGAAGTATTATCAACACAATTCAAGATATTTTCCAAGTTTTTGTTAAAAATGATCGAAGCA
>JAUKPT010003860.1:0-11635 GCA_032273505.1 Nanomia bijuga | reverse complement strand
AAAAAAAAAAAAAAAAAAAAAAAAAAAAAAAAAAAAAAAAAAAAAAAGCTAATACATAAGGCAATGACGCTAGAGAGGGTCGAACCCCCTTTCTAAGAGAATCCCCATAAGTGCCACCCCCTTTTCATATTTTCTGAAATTTTCCAACTTCCCCCATTTTCTAAACTACAAAAAAGTTAAACTGCCATTTTGGAAATGTTGGAACCCCCCTTATAGAAGGGGCGTAGAAACTATGCATGATCTTTAAAACAGATTTAATATTCAGCCAGTATCATCTTACGTTGTCCCTCAGCGAGCACCGATATGATCTCCGTATCAGCCCCTTTGCAGTAGATGATGATCTTCCCTTCATCGTCGCGCACGATCACAGACATCCTTTTACGCGCAGAGTCGAACTGTAACACTTGCAGGATATCGAATATGCGAATATCACCCGTCGAGCGCGTAAAGAAGATCTGCTCGGGAGTGCGATTTGCGAGAGTATACCCGTACGCGGAAGCTGCTTTCACTAACGCTCCTTCGTCAGGCGACTCGTATTCATATTGGGGTACTAGACCACAGTCCAACCAGCTACTAATACTTTCGACACTTTTCGACAATCGATCGTTTATTGGTTTTGAATACGTATAACGTCGTTGAATTTCGGAACCGACGCTCCCGTTTAAACGTCGTTTGTTATATTCTTTCTCGTCGACGATTATACCGCCTTTTGTGACGGGAACAGTTAATGAACGATTATATTTCCGACTTGATCCGTCAGATTCGTCGTCGTTTGAATCTGTCGCTATTCCTTCCTGTATGACGTGTCCGTTCATCGGTTTATTGACGGACGACACGTCAGAATTCACCGACGAATTCAAAATCGATATTTTTAAAGTTTCACTAGAGACACTTGGTTGTTTCGCAACAACTACTGTATTACAAATAGCTAACGTCGTAAAAAAATCGTCCCAAATTTGGGCAGCTTTAGGTCCATTGTTTTTGCAAAACGAGTCTTGAAGTTCTTGGCACTGGCCAGCAGTGACGTCATCGCTCGGATCTAGAAAAGAAGAAAAAAGTCATTCATATCGTCACTTTAGTCTTATCATTGGCTATAAATTAAATCATAAAGAACCATTTGGTTGATTCCAAAATATAATATGATATTGTTGCCAATTTCAGATGTGATTTTGATATAATCAAATGACTGGCTGGCAAAAAAAACGAGTCATGCAAATTTTGGCACTGTCCAGCGTCTATAAAAGAAAAATATCAATCTACTTATGATATGTAAGTAAAATAGTCGAAAATAAACCAAATTATTTTTAAAGAACGCAGAAATGTTACTTGGAAATAAGGACCAGCGAACGCTAAAATTAACCTATTATGATCCATGGTAGAGAATCACTGGGAACGTAACAAAAAACATCTTTAAGCAAGGGTTATTATCTATGAACTATAAATAAAACAAGTTTATGGGATTAATATATTGAAAGAAATTAAAGCTAAATGACGAATCTAAACCTATCCACATGTTCCAAATATCCTTCATCAAGACCACGTTGGTGTTATATCTAACTGTACGAATGTAACAAATTAGTAATACAACCACAGAAAAGTGATATGGTGACGAATGTCTTCCTTTAAATACAATTAGACCTTCTATTACCTTCCATGTGACATTATATCAAAACGTTATATATGATGACATGAGGAGCGACAATTCTTATTGGATAAATCTTATAAATAAGGAATGTTTTGAAGGCTGAAAGTATTTGCCTAATAAGTTGCTGAACCTATGAGAAATTGGACCTAAATTGTTGAAAGTTATCACCATTTTTCATTTTTCACAAACAAACCTGCAATAGGGAAAACTCACGATAAAACAACAAAATTAAAAAGAGTACTAAAACTGCTAAGTTCAATCTTTGGATATAAAAACCAGGGTCGATATTATTTGGAGGGCTGACAAGTTGCTGTGTCTCCCTGAGGACCAAAAGTGGGAACATTTTGGTTTTGTGAGCTTACAGATCCTGGAAAATGACTTTTTTCACATGCTTCTATGTACTTAGCTCATTTTACCGATTTAAAAAAAGTTGCGGTGGCTGAAGCTCCTTTAGCCCCAGCGGCTGTAAATTCTGCAATAAATTCTGCGCGACTCGCTAGAAAAATGTTATAGCATAACGCAGTAAGTAGATAATAAAAAAGATCGTTTTCCTATCAAGAAGAATTGTATCAAATTCTTTGTTCAAAATACGAAATCGAAATCGATCATTTTAGCACGAAACTCGATTTCTTTCAAAGTAAATTTAAGTGGTTCAAAACATGAAGGAAATTAATTACCACAAAAAAATTGAAGCGCCTCGAACTGCCCCTTTTTGCCCACTTCTCGATAAATATTGGTCCTAACACTAACACTAACAATAACAATTTCCGCGAAAAACCGCAAAAATTAATTATCATTTTTGCGCGAAATTTCAAAAAAAATATCCGCGAAAATAAGTTCCCGCAAAAATTAATTCTTTCAAGGTATACTATTTCCCCTGTTGCCGCACCGCGGGTAATTTTGCCCCCCCCCCCCCCGTCTTTGTAAGGTTAATGAGAACATAATTACTTTAAATCATCACTGACAATATTTCTTTTTAAAGTAATAAAATGACCACTAATTGTTGGTCCCAACAAAACAAATTATAAGAAAAATATATCGAAGAGCAAGGTGAAGTTTACAGACCACAAGCTAAACTAGAGTGATGTATCTACCCGCCAGGAAAAAAAAGAAGGATATTCAATTGTTTTGAACAACAATTGATAGATGATAATAGATATCCGATCTTAATCTTCATCCAGGAACGGATAAACCCATCATTAATCCGAATTAAACATGATTACTATTTATATTTGAGACAAACGTGTTGCTGAGGAAAAGAAAGAAAGGATATACATAGATGTAAAAATGACTTTTAAAGAATGGTTTCGAAGACTTTTCCAGGTCTATTTCCTATAATAGACCAGCGGCTTAGTGAACTGAGTGTCAACATGACAGGTAACTATGGGGTCCAATATTATTTGGTCATTCTAGGTATGCTGAATACGAATATAACCGGTAATAGGTGTGAATAGGAAGCTTTCGGCCATTAACAGCCTTAATTAGTATTAAGTGCATTTTCAAAATATGTCTAAATTCTGATTAGATAGCTGAACTGGGAATGAAAATTGGATGAAAAAAGGGACGGTTTGCTATAATTGGATTTATATTTCCCGAGATAATTGAGATTGAAATTGGCAAGATTGGCGATTTTACGCTGAATTAGCAGTTTTTTCGTAACTTTTAACATTAATAACTCCTGATCAATAGATTCGAACATAGCAAACCATACCATTTTTTCATCTACTTTTCATAACTAATTCAGCTATCTAATCTGAATTTAGAACATTCTAAAAATGCACTTAATACTGGAATAGACCAAAATGGACCAAAATTAGGCTATTTAAGACTAATAATGGCCGAAAGCTTCCTATTCGTACCGATTACCGGTGTGTTCGCAATCACCTAGAATGACCAAACAATATTGGACCGCATAGTCATGTTGAAACTCAGCTAACTGAGCCGCTGGTCTGTGATGACATTTCATGTTTTTTACCAACAAGTACTCTATCCGGGCCTGCTTTCGGAGTATGCATCATTGAACAAAAATTTGGCGGACAAAATTGCCGAAAATTTGGCTTGGTGCCGAAAATTTTGGCCACCGAAAAATATTAGCCGCAGGAATATTTTGTCGAGAAGTTGACTTTCGAGTTGATGCCGAAAATTCTGTCCGCCGTAAATTTTTGTCCAATAAGGTAATCATAGTGTAATTTTGATAATGAAATCATAAAGATTCACATGATAGGGAAACTAAGTGAAAAGGTCTGCAATTTACGACCTTTTAGAAAAATTTCTTCAAGAGTCTTAAAAACCATTAGAGCATGATTTCAATTAGCATAGTCAGTTACCCTGACCAACCCAAATTTTCCAGGCACTTGTATTATTTCTAACACTAAAGAACCAATGAAATTCATAAATTACTTACCCTCAGGATGCACCAGTGTATCTCCAAGCATAGCAAACCTTTTAAAGATCATTTTATTTTCAGTTAGAGTTCCAGTTTTATCAGAGAATATATAATTGATTTGACCTAGATCTTCGTTGATGTTCGTAGCACGACAGACGGGGTACTGAGCTGTTTCGTGGTAGATCATGTGTTTATCACGATTGATGTAGTAGACTTGTCCAAGTTTGACGATCTCAACAGACACGTACAAAGATAAAGGAATAATAACCTAAAATAGTAAATATTTTACACATTTTAATCAAAGTCAGCCTCCTCCTTCCTAAACCAGCTCCCTTCCTTCTTGGTATCCGCCCTTCCTACGGAGCCCTCACCCCCCAGCAATACGATATGTTTTATTCTCATATTATACTACTGTGAAGAATCCGCTTTTTCAGTATTTTCTCATTTTCCACATTTTAACACACTAAAAACAGACTAAAATTTGATAAGTAAAAGATACAAGAGAATTATAACATTAATTAGAAGTAAAATCTATAGTTTGAATTTTAATAAGTTGAAAATTTTAGACAAGTAAAATCCCTCTCCCTTCCTAAACTAGCCCCCCTTCCCCATTCATACAGCATATTTGCCAGCCCCCCCTCATCCTTACCGTTTTCGAAAAAAGGGGGGGGGGGTGCCCACTATGTTAAGTTAGGGTTCATATCAAAACTTTGTCTAATTTAGAATATTGATTGGTTGACTATAACATCATCAAGAATATGATTGGTTCATTTATAAATATCACAATTTTATCTTATCTTGATGTCAAAAATGATGATATAATTTTTAAATGAACCAATCAGATTCCTCATGATGTAACATTCAACCAATCAATAGTCTAAAATAGACAATTTTGAGATGATATCGTGGAATTCTTTAATTCACACATCGGAAGGACCCCAACCACACCCTTTTGACCTATTTCTCAAATCCCTCCTCCAACAAGGTCATTTTCTAGAACACAAGAGTTGCAGAGGCATGCTGTATGATCTCTTATTAAACACCAGAATTATCTAAACAAATATTTTTCACTTCGATTGTTGCAGATAGATGCGTTGTGATGAGGCCCACGGATATGTGCTAAGAGTTAAAAAACAATTACGAAGAAATAACATACCTGTAATATAATAATAAAAGTCCAAAACCTAAGAAAGCCTTCGTATGAGGGTGATTCTTCAGCACCGTCAGTTGAATAAATTTCTTCAAATGAAGCATTGCGTTTCGTCCAAAAACCACAACCTAAAAAAAATGCAAACGAACTAATCAATGATTGTCTAATTTAGACTATTGATTGATGAAATATCGGTTCACAAAAAAGTTTCACCAACATTTTCAGTTTAGATAAAACATCAAATTGTGACATTTTGAATGAACCAGTCAGATCTTGATGACGTAATTTTCAACCAATCAACAAGCTAAATCAGACAAATATTTGAGATGATTCCTAACAAGGATGCAATAAGCATAATCCTCTAACGATGAAATCTGATCGATATTAGGAATATATTAATCAATAAGGGAGGGGTCGAAGTACCACAAGCGAATAAGCGACGTGAACCAGTTTTCTAGTCTGCATGGTGGTCAAGACTTTAAGGTAAAATTTTCCAGTGTCCTAAGTTTCAGATAAATCTATAATTAAGCTGCAGGAGCGTCACTGCCGGGAGGGGGCAATAATGTTTACCTTAATTATTTTGTTTGGTTTTCTTCTTTGTATTTTATAGATGATGATCGTATAATTCCATTGCTAAAACATGCTTTAACATCGTTTAAGACAAACGAATTTTCAAAATTTTCTCCGTCGTTTAAACATGATGGGCGACAATTTATTTCGACTTATTTTGCCCCTTCAATAGATTTGACCAAGCGACGTCCCTGAGCTGCTTATCATATTGCTGCTGGTTTTCCATGTTTTTCTTAGAAGTCTTGACACCCAACATAATAAAAAATGAAAATCGATGCGTAGAGCGTAAACATACATACAATCAGCGATATACTTACATATGGCTCCGATTAAACAAAGAGTAAATAAAATCACGACACAACCAATGACATCAGTATTTATATCTTTTTCTAATTGGGTACGTTTATAACGTGGACCATTATCATTCTTCATTGCTTTGGTATCATGACCTAAAAGATCATCAAAGATAAAAAAAGAGAAATTGATAGTTCAATTTACACTATAAATTATAAGTTTCTTACGACCTAGACCCAGTTGTTCAAAGGTTGTAAAAAAGAGAAGTTGATAGTTCAATTTACACTATAAATTATAATTTTTTTACGACCTAGACCCAGTTGTTCATAGGTCGTAAAAAAGAGAAATTGATAGTTCAATTTACACTATAAATTATAAGTTTCTTACGACCAAGACCCAGTTGTTCAAAGGTTGTTTAAACCTATTTTAAGCTTAACACTTATTGTGTTCTATTTACAATAGAAATATCTTGCGTTAAACAACATAAAGTTTGAACAACCGAGCCCTGTCCTAGTCAATAAAGATGTGAATGAGGATTACTAACTCACTTAAAAAAATGACTATAAAACAAAGAGGAAAAAGAAAATTAACGACCCTGTGATTCACAAGTAATATCGTTTATTATTATAATAGTTAAAATTCGAGAAAAATATCTAAAATGCAAAAATGACAATGCTAACCCATTTTTGGGGGATAACAATAACAATAAAAATTATTTTAAAACAAAGACATCTTACCAGCATAGATAACCAATCCATAAATATATTCTGTATTTTTTAAAACACAACCACGCAGCAGAAGATTATTTTGGTCAAGACTTATTCCCTCGCCATCCGGATGAACCCTAATAATTGAAATGGATTAATCTTGGTTTATCAAGTCCCATAAAGAGAAAAAAATTGCATATGCTGTTTAAATTCCCTTTCTACTCCAGTTTTTCCACGTCTATTTTTCTTTTATTTTACAAAATCCCTGATATGAAATTTTCCAACAAGTTGTCAATTCTTTTCAAGGTTTCAAATGCTTGAAAATGATTTCGATAGGTTTTCGCCGTTTTTTTTCCAAACTTATAATAATTATGATATAACCTAATTATGATATAACCAAATCCGAATCAAAACTGCAAATAATCAATCGTCAAACTTTAATTTAACAAACTTACAGATATCCACAGAAAGTGTGTATTTGATCATCCGGTTCTTTACATTTAACTTGATAACCAATATTTTTAGCATCGAATTTATTCTGATCCTATAAAGTGAAAGGTTACTTGATAAAACTTTGTGTTCACTTCAGGCACGAGTGGATGAATGGTCCATGGGCAGCGCCCGGGAAATTTTGAGATTTTAGTCCCTCTAGATGCCCGGAAATTGCTATTCCAGCATGCTTTCAATGGATAATTCAGCAGCACCCGTCAACATCTGTATCTGTGGTGCATATCATTTTTTAGGGGTACTTCAGGACGCCCGGACCCCAAAATAAACACCCCTAGGACGCCCGGACGCCAAAACAAAAAAACACCCCTAGGACGCCTGGACGCCTAAATAAACACCAGGACACAGGACCCCAGGACGCCTGGACGCCAAAATAAGATGGTCATAGGACGCGGACGCGCTTGGAAATGAGTCAAAATACGCCGCACACCATTTATTTCAGGGACGCAGGACGCCTGTGAAAAAGTGTCATATGACGCGGACGCTTATAAAACTAGGCCAAAAGACTCCAGACGCCAAACCTATTTATAGGTTTGGCGTCTGATAACCCTTTATTTCAACCCTTGCCTAAGTGTGTACACCAAAATATGCTTGGATACAAATGCCATATGTTGTCTATGTCGTCCAGACACACTTAATTTCCTAATGGAGGAGAAAGGAATTGATTTGCAATATCTGATGAAATCTTATTAGACAAACAAGCAATCAATTCCAAGCTTCAGTTCTACTTCCTTTTACCAGAGGATCTAGCGCCTCCTTCATTGATACAAAAATAAATTATTTTTTTACTACTCCAATTGTATAGAGTTATTTCACATGAAAAAATATTTTGAGTCAATTCGGAATTTTCATACGCATTCCAATGATATAAGTAAATCAATATGCCGTAATGATATCTTATTTGCACTGATATTGCAAAAATTCCGTTTTCCTCTCTATATTACAGTGATGCTAGAGCGATGATGTGAACTAATAAAATAAAATTTACTTTAATATATTTTTTCGCTTAGGGATCATCTCAAAACATTAGACTATGGATTGGTTGAATATTACATCATGAAGATCTTGATTGGTTCACAATGAAAAATGGTTTCAACATTTAAATTGTGACATCTGTGAGTGAACCAACCAGATGCTTGTTGATGTAATATTCAACCAATCTAAATTAGACAAAGTTGTGAGAAGATTCCTTATCATAATTGGATTAAGATCGAATTCAAATATCATTAAAGACCAAAACTACTTTCACAATTTCTATACTAATGTGAATACAAATCTTGCTAACCAGAAACGGCAAGAATTTGTGCAACAAAATTTATTATCCTCAAAAGAACTTGGTTGCCAACTACCAAAAATGAAAACAAATATAAATATGTACCTCTAAAAATCCCTTAGGAACTTTCTTTTGTTTTAAATTATTTTCACCATCTAAATTAGCACTTGATATATGACACAGTCCATTTTCATCACTCGTTTTTATCAAGAGCATGTCACATGGTATAATATCATTGTTATTTAGTCGAACAATATCACCGACCTCCATGTCTCGCCATTTCTTCTGACGAAATTCATCTTTTTCACTAAAATTAATAAAACAAAAAAATATAGGAGGGCAATCCGAGGATACAGTAAGTATCAAGCCGAATTCCAATGAACACATTATTTAGACTAAAGATAACTTTTTGAAGGAAGCTTAATATTTTTCCAATTTTTCAACGAACTGTAAACTTCAATCTTTTTACCTAACAGAAAAATAAAAAAAATAGCAACACCTTTATATGCAACATCGTGAAAATCAGTTTACCGGAAAAAATACCAAATCATTAAACCAAGAAAGCAAAAAAGGCTTAAGCCTTAAATACGAACATTGTAATAGATATGAAGACATCCATAAAGAACGTATGCAGTTGTGCGCCAATAATCTGAATTGTTATATGTTTTTGATTATTTGTACGTACGTCACAGGAGCATAAGCATACAGGTACAAGAGAAGGGTCTTACCAAGGGTTTTTATATACATACTTTATGGCCACCCCCCCCCCCCTACCTACCTACCTACGGACCTCAACTCAACACAAAATGAAACAAACTTACAGATCATAAACATCAGAATATCTATTATTTACAGTTTTATCCGACAGATATCTCTGTCGGTCTTCAACCAAGTCTTTCACAGCGGTAACAGCCAACACAAAAATCAACGGTATCATGGAAATCTCTTTCCCGAATGCATTAATTTGCGGAATAAAGTTCAAGATAATTATGAAAAGGAAATATAAATTAGCAAAACGATGAAATTGTTCGAAGAGATTTTTTGGTATGAAATTAAACAATGTATATTTTGTCGTTTTTATTTTATTCTTTTTTTGGTGTGGTATTTGTATATGTACGTCTGTTCTGTGTAACGTTTTTGGTATGACGGTCCATTCCATGCTATCCATGTCTTTGGGTATACGCTGCAGTGAGAGTACTTTGCAGAACATGATGGTGCGGTTGTTATTGATTTACTATCCGACGTAGTAGACGCTTCTTGCGTAACACTCCACATAAGTATGCCTTAATTTACCAACGACATCAATCTTGTTAAACGACAATTTGTGTATATAATTCTAATTTAGCTTGTAATTATATTATTTCTAAAAAAAATAAAATTAAAATAAGTTAGGATTGTTCTGTGAGAAAATAATGTAACATACAGTTAAAGGCTTATTTTTACTCCTTTATTTCAAGAATCTTACGAAAACTGAAGATTAGACCTTATAAGTTGGTTCCACTCTCACACTGCAGATAAATCCTTACAAAAATCTCCTGATGAATGAAAGACATGATATGAGCTAATTCTAAATCCTCTTGGAGATTTAAGAGAAGCTTTTCTTTTACATCCATCAGAATTTTACTGATGCTATTGTCAACTGTTTCGAAGGTTTCTACACGAGAAAAACACTTAAGTATGTACCAGTAGCGGATCTGGAATGTATTCAATGTATTCATAATTACACTTATTTTAGCGCAAATATTTCCTTTATGAGTAGAATAATGATACAGAACATAGATGAGTCCTGAAATCTCGCCAATCTTAGATGAAATCATTTTTTAAGGTACTCAAAAAAAGGAACTGATCTGCGTCATGGCTGTTACATTAAGAACACTTTCCCTATGATATTTTTTTTCTCTATCAAAATAAAGATTATATAAAATTTCCAACGAAATTCCAAGAACGAACTTCCAAGGTCATTTCTTAGTAAAACCCAAAATATCGTAGAAATAGAGTTGACTTTCTATAACTCGAACATCCAGGGGGAATCAAAAAGTGTTCGAGTTATAAGAGTCTACCGTAAGCATAAAATGCGTTATACCAAAAGATTTCTTGCTGAACAATCCAATACCAGTAACAGTTAACGTACAAAATCCTTCTTTCTGTAGACATTCATGACAGTGTAAATCAAGTTTAAGAGCACAAGGAAAACTTTCTGCCATTCTAATAATCAGAAACAGAGTGAAATCTTGAGAATAAAATACCGACTTAAATTGCTTAGTTATGGTTTTACACGGATTAAAAAAGAATTTACTTGAAAACAAAGCAAAAACGTATTTACAATTAACCGATACACAAAGAATTAGATATAGACACACAAAAACAATTACCAAGAGGAAAGTTTTAGTATTCTTACAAAAAAGTTTAAGGTTTGGAATGAAAATATGATTTAAACCAAGCAATGTTTTTAATATTACTCACAAAAATGTGGTTTCAGCAATTATTTTTGCAAAACTATAACCAATTCTGAGATCGTTTAACTAAACACTTTTGGCACTTTATCTTATACTGAAAAAGGTTTGAAAACTTAACGTAACTTTTGAAGTATCTTTTATAAGAAATAGATAATATTATCATCCGCAAAAAAAAATGAGAATTTCCTAAATAAAGTAATAAACATGTTGTTTTACAATTCCATTGACAAGAATTCTATAATGCAAACCTTTATATCAGGAACAAGCAGGATTTATAAAATACACACACTATAATTACCGAGTCTTTTTTCAATTGCATGATCAATCAGTTATTTCAATTAATCAGAAATATGCCTCAATAATAAACAAGGATACAATCATTATATCTTAGCATGGAGTTGATTAATTTTGATCATCATAGAAGAGGATTATTTACAGCAATCAACTTAGTTGTGCCTGCACAAAATAATAATTGTCAATTCATCGATATTTAGCTCTACAGGGTATCCGGAAAAAATGTATCTACTCTAATATCTTTCTTAGTAGTTTTTATTCTTAAGGCTACAAAAGCATGTGACGGATACTCCCGAAGGACTAATTGCCTTTTTAAAAAAAACACAGAGATAAGTTTTTAAGATATTGTTTAT
>JAUKPT010003859.1:0-11635 GCA_032273505.1 Nanomia bijuga | reverse complement strand
TTGGGTGAAAATGATTATAAAATACCCCACTTTTCATAACTTAAATGTCGATCTTTGGGGTCTAAAGACAATTTTTCCTCATTTTTATCTGTTTTTGCAACTTGAAATTTTGCAAAATTCTCGAACAACACCCTGTATATTGTTCAAAAATATTGGACAACTCACCAAATCTCACCTTTGGACTCCAGAGAATGCAAATAGCGTTCAAAGATATTTGTTAAATACATTTTCGTGCTCATCTGACGATATTATTAAATACCGCCCTTTAGAGGAATACCTCCTTTCTGTAGTCTAAACACCTGTATACCAGGGCTTGCGCGATCGAGTTTGTGTCGGCCAATTTCTTTCAAAACCAGTTGTTATCCGATCGACCCAACCAATCCTTATTCTACGTAAAGAACAAGGTGGAAAATAAAAAAGATTTTGGACGATTGATATTAAAGTTCTAATATACCTTCTTTTTTAAAGCAAAATATTTCACTTTTACGCAATCCAAAATTTGTATTTCTGTGCCTTGCGTGATCGGTTTCTTGATCGCACAGAAGAATTTTGCGTGATCGTTGCGCTATCGCGATCGACTCGATCACGCTACATTGACAGGTCTGTCGTTGGCGAATTGCGTTATGTAACTTTGGATGTTTCTTTTGCCTGGTATTGACCAAATATTTCAAAATATATCATGAGAAGTTATTTGTGCTAGCTTTAAACGGACGAAAGTTGACAAAGTTACAAGCAATCTCAAAAAAGCTGCCTAATGATTTTGAAATAGACTATAAGCTAAAATTTTGAAATAGCCTGGTTGGGCAGCTGGTTTAACAACTTAAAACAACAATTCTTACAAGAATATAAGCTCGACGAAACCGGGAATAGTTTACAGATAAGGGAGGGATGTTGCACAGAAGTAGGTTGTAGCAAAAGGTATTTGTGGTACAACAGGGAGAATTTAAATTTTTATGTTCTGAACAGCGGTTTATGTCTAACAAAGCAATAGATATATTCACTTGCTGCGCTGGGGGAAGTGTTTGCATATAAATGATTATAGACGCGTTTTAACTTCAGTTCTTTCGGCAGCTGCATTTCATTATTATTTAACGATCTTTGTTAATAACAGCATTTTTTCGAGAAAAGACTTCGTTGTTTTTGAGTTGAGTCGAGCGTTCAGAGCTTTTCCTGAAAGGTATGTTTCTTTTTGTATTATATTTTCTTCGTTCGAGAGGTGAATAATATTTTACAAAACTTACCGATAGTTTTCGCCAAGCGTTTCTTAGTAAAGCCTCTCAATTTCCATTATTCCAGACAAAACGAATTAGCGATTGTCTACATTTTCTCAGTAAATTGCCGTTTGATTGGTTGAAAATTTTATCATGAAGGAGCAGATTGGTTTATTAAAAAGCCACACTTTGTTCTATTTGACAGAAGCCGACATTATTGAAATACTTTTTAGTGAACCAATTAGTTGCTTGTTGATCTTATTTTCAACCAACGAAACAGGGAAATTAAATGATAATAGCAATGGATATAAATGATATAAAAGTATAGTCTGATATGTAGACATTTAGTGACTATTCTGATTACGCTGCATGATATTTACTCACATATCGGTGTGTTCGAATCACTGCAAGATATAAACATTACAATAGTGATATAATTAAGAAAATTCCGACACACTATTATGCAAGTATCTAAATTTCTGAATTTTACGGCATGTCCGCTAACTGCCAAAAGTATAAGAGGTTGATACATTCTGATACAGGCTGATACATTGGGGATTTTAATCAATGAACATGTTTTTTTATTCAGATGTCTCTTGGGATATTATTCGGTTGTAATTTTAAATCTATGTAATCTTTTAAGATTTCATTTAGTAAAATAACTTGTTTGGGGATTTCATTCATACGTTTTCTTCTCTAAAATATTAGATTAGTGGCTGTGGGATTTTATTCAGTACAATTCCTGTGAAAAGATCCTGAACGAGATCTTATTCACTCTACTCGCCGGGGTCTTTCTCATCAAAACAATGAAACAGCTAGAGTTTTTTGAGTATTCTTTCGATACAATTCTACAATTTATATTGAGCTAGGCGTCCATCATAAACAATCAAAGAATAGTTTCACGAACTTCTGGAATAACTTGTGATGGCGCTACATTCAGCAGCATCTTCTCGACTGCGCCTCGCCCTTCCATTTGTGACGAATAACATCCCGTCCGCCATTTTACTCGCTCCCAGACCCTTCGACATTTTCTTAAAAACAAATCCCTTACTTTATCATTCATGAATATATAAACGAGTCCATCGCTCAGGTATGAAACGGTATAAAGTATAGTCATTGAATAGTGAACCTCTTTCGGAGGCGAAGAGGTGCATGCGTAAAACGCATACACAAGATCCGGCGGTACACCAAATACGGCAAACGTAATAATAAGAAAAAAAGCGACGTAGAATCGCGAACGCCGAAACGCTCTCCATACGGAGCGCCTCGGAATCGAGTCTGATGTATAGATGCAACTATTTCGTTTCTGTTCAAAAAGTGTCCGAAATATCAAACAGTAATCGATAACAGCAACGAAGAGAAATAAGAAATCAAACGCAACGCAGACTTGATTAAATACCATACATGATTTCGAGGAGGATTTATCAAACACGTAGATATACGACAGAATGTATATAGTGAAAATGACGGCACTCGTCGACCAAATTCCTAAAATAATCATTTTTGCTCGATGCGCATTTAAAAAATACGGATATTTTACGTTTAAAACGATTAGCAACATTCGGTCAAATGTAATAATTATCATTGTCGTCTGCATACCGAATTTTAGAACAGCATAATCAAACACATATGAGTATTCGATTAACTCTCGTAAGTTCCATGGGAGAAGTTTCAAGATATTGCGTAAAAACGAAATACTGTTGATTATAAGTTCGGTTATACTTAAATTCATTATATAGATAGTTTGTACCTTGCCTTTTTCAGTATCTGGAAGGCAATTTAAAAGATATAATCCAACACTGTGTAATATAATAGTTCCAAGTTTGAGTATTATAGCTAACACTGCTACTACCGATAAAAGAGCTTGCATTGTAAATGATTTGACTTATTTAGCAAATAACTGTTAATCCTTGTGATGTATCTAACTTTGATGCAAAATCCTCACGTCTTCAATATACGTTGGGTTACTGCAAAAGTTCAGTAATTGCATTAGCAATAAGGAGATGCTTCTTCCCTTGGAGGAGTGAAGTATATTCTTCTTTTCTTTGTAATTGACTGATGCGATAAAACCCAGTTAAAACAACAAAGGTAATTCCTTATCCTCCAGGTAATAACACACCTGAATCCAAAATCGTGGCTCAAAATCGTGGTCCAAAATCGTGGTCCGAAATTGTGGTCCGAAATCGATGTCCAAAATCGTGGTCCAAAACTTTGGTGTCAAAATTGTGATTTAAAATCGTGGTCCAAAATTGTGGTCCAAACTCGTGGTCCAAAATAGTTTAATACGTTCTCTCGAAATACCCTACCTTCGATTGGCTCAATTAATCACTTACTTTCCTCAAATCTTGAAATGTAAATCTAATGTCAATTATTTTTTGATAATTCGCTTTATCTAATTGAAATAAATGGACTTCGATAAATAATGTGCTGTTATCTTATTTGTTTAGAATAATACAAAATGGACATTTTAATTGGTTCACAAAACAATTTCACCAAAATTTCCAATTTTGATAAAACTTCAATTTGTGACATTTTGAAATGATTCTTGATGACAACCAATTTTCAACCAAACAATAGTTTAAATTAGACAAACTTTTCTTGTAATCGCCCACTACTCCATTGTCCATTTCCCTTAGCTTAATTACGAACTTGCTTTTCTTTTCTTTTCTTTTTCTTTTTCTTTTTCGAACTTAATTAATTTCTTCGATCGATCATAATTGTTCAGCTCTGTTCTTGTTCGAAACCAAATCTAAAATGAAGTTATTTTGAATTTTGTTTTCTTTCTTATGACCAGTTGTTTCCACGAGAACCAAAAGCAGCACGTCAATTATTGTCTTTTTTTATATGAAGGAATCTAAAGAAAAAGAAATAAGTTTTTTGCAATCTCCTATTGTTGTTATATCCCTCCTTACGATTAAGTGTTAAATATAAAATCAAATCAAAATCATATCTTATTCCTTAATTTATATCCTGTTTTCTTCTAAATATATCTAGTCAAAAGTTGTTTCAATCAGTTACTGTATAACTTAATCCATATACTGGATTCAAATACAATTTCAAATACAAATTGAAGCGAAGAACAACAAAAACTTGAAAATAGAAGTAATAAAAAATAAAAAGGAATTATTGCCAAATTTTGAAACAAATCAAGCAATTCAAATTCTGACCTAAAATTCTAAATTACCCATTTCTCTTTTCCTAATCCTCCCACCATTATTATAATTAACGAAAATTCGAAATGACAGTATCAGTTGTGAAAAACTTGCTTTCAATTTTGTTTCGACTATTCACCAAAAACAACAGCGAAATGTAAATGGTGTATTGTTTTCTTCCCCAAGAGGTTTTGTATTTCTTCGTGTTATGTTTTGTCCTTTGTTCTTTCTACTATTTAGCAATTATTGACGAACAAAATTCATACTTAAGAGGTTGTCGCCAAATTGTGGCTTATTCAATCTTTTGATTGGTTGGAATTTACACTATCGGTATTCTGATTGGTTTGTGTAAAAATGTTTTCTTCATTTCGGATTTTTACAAAAAATCAAATCTTGACATTTTGAATGGAGCCAATTTCTAGCCTATCAAAGGGCTAAAATAGCTGGAATTTTGGCTGTTCCATACTAAAAAAACAAGAAGCGTAAAGAAACGTATTTTATTATCTTATCCTTCCTGCGATTCAATTTCGTACTATAGTCTGTATCAAAATAAGGTGCACGTCCCACAAAAATGCATTTTATTTTTCAATATTTTTTGATACATGTTTTTTTGTTTGAAAGCCACATCAGAGCACTTGCTCCGACAATAAAGAATAAACTATTGAAAGTAAAAGAAATGTGGAAACACTGAAGATGAAAATTTTGAACTTCTGAACCGCCGGAAAAAAATTCAATAAATATACACCAGCTCGAAAATGTATAGGATGTTAAGGGTTAGAGCCAATAGTAATCGAGAAAATGGGTGGGGAAAAGGACTAACTTTGAACGTTGATTTTTTCTTGACCGGGAATAATAATATGAAAAAAACCCTAACAACCTATGTATTTTCAAGCTTCCCATAGTTTCTAGTGAGTGACTTACCCCTAGTTTATACGTAAATGTAAATATGATATAAGCGAAAATATATCCCGTGTGATTTAAATCGTTACCTAACAAAAAGGGGAGGGGATGCTAGAAAATTAATAATCGTTACGTTGCGTGACATGGGTGGAGGGAGAAGTCAAAGTGGCGATTTTTTAGCGTTACGTACTTATTGAATGGTCCAAAAAGAGCTTGTGCATGGCTGTTCCATTACAAACACAAACCATAAACCATAAACCATAAAACATTTTAGTCTGTTTCATAAAATTGACTGTAAAAGTAAAAATGTTGTACTGAAATTCAAAATTTAGACCTATGCCGTTCGACTTTCCTCTTCTGCAATTCCACATTCAAAAAGTTTATAATTTCTTCAATCGTTATTTATTACTATATGTATATTGAACAAAGCTCGTCATTTTGAGATATGTAATACTGAGTTTAATCTTTCCTTTTCAATGTCAGCAATTTCCTACTCATAATTATTTTCTTCCTAGAACCTTTCTATCCATTAATTATTTCCCCCAAAATCAAAATCAATGCTTTTGAAGTTCAAGTTGAAATAAATTTGTTTTGATTAATTAAGCAATCGTCAACAAATTATGGCTACCTCATTAAGGACCTAAGTAGTTGAATCTAAAATGTCATCATAGAACTAAGAATCTATATAGAACTAATTATATATATAAGTAAACCAATCAGTATCTTGATGACTTGATTCTCGACCAATCCAAAGGGTAAACTTAGGAATCATCTCAAAAGTTTGTCTAATTTAGACTATTGATAGGTTGAATATTATATCATCAAAAATCTAATTGGTCCATTTTAAAATGATTTGATCATTTTTTACTTAAACAAAAAATCAAGTGGTGAAATATACCAATCAGATTCTTGATGATGTATTTTTCAACCAATCATATGCTAAAATTAGAGAAATCTTTTTGATGATCCCTTACCCATAGTTTATAATCTGCAATGAATCGCACCCGACGATGTGCTCTTCCTTTCTTAATTATCTTATACTTTCTGCTATTAAAAATAAACAGATGAAAATTTGAAATTAATCAATTTTTCACAATCTCAATTAATTTTGAAAACCGAGCTTTTAATGTCAACAATAGAATGTATATATGCAACCAATGTGTAAAAGATTTTCTCAAATATTTGTCTAATTTTGCTTAATGATTGGTTGGAAATAACATCATATCTTTTCTGATTGGTCCATTTTGTAGTTCAACAAAGCATCACATTTTTGACAAAAATTAGGCTCACTTTTGAAATATAACCTTTAGGGGCCATCTCAAAATTGTTATCCTTTTTCTGAACAGAAGATTTCTGTTAAGCATTTACCAACTCAAAAAAATAATAATAATAAATAAATGAATGATAATTAAAAATAAAAATAAATAAATAAATAAATAACAATGATAATAAATAATAACAAATAATAATAAATAATAAATGATAACAAATGGTTGAATGAAATCATTGTTAAATAAAATGTTCTAGAGGCCTACATAAACAAACAAATTCCAATCTACAGTAGTCATGTCACTATGTCACTATGCCCTTCCTTTCCATCTCTCATAAATATAACATATGGCAATCCAGCCACTTTATTTGTTTTCATTTTGGTTTCCATTTTGTCCCATTTTGTCACTCACCTAAACAATTTTCTGTTGAAAAAATGTAAACCTTTTTGAGAACGCCCCTTCTTTGTTTCTCTCATTGACGTTGATGATGTTCCTTCACTAAACATTTTTTTAATAAGTTATACTTGGTTCTCTTCAATCTTCTCTCGAATTAATTAATTTAAGTCACATTTTTTTAAGAAAAGGTTTCGTTGCTAATAACATATTAAGTCCAAGCCATTCTTCATAACAAAAAAATGAGGGGGCAAATCACACCCTGAAAAGGTATACGAGATTTTTGGTGAAAACAATGAAGGAAGATTTCTTGGTATTGCGGACGAGATTTCTGACGAGTATATTCCACCCTCGCAAAAAAGGTGAAAAAAAAGTAAAAGAAAGTTCAACCTTCGTCTCCAAAATCGACAAAAATAATTAACTTTTCTTTGCATCTATCCTTATACGCAGCAAGACCTTCTAGATGACAAAGCTTAATTGAAAAGATTAAATTGTTGTTGTGTTTTTAAATTGTCATTCACCAATCTATGAGGAAAATATTCCAAATTCCATTCAACGAGTATCTGAAATTTAATTTAATTCATTATTAGGCTTGACCTTAATCCACTTAAACCTATAAAGTTTGATAGACAGCTCCTTTAGCCAAACATATGACAAATTATATCTTCTACTATAGTTCATTATATGACTCCAACCGAGTAAAAGTCACTAATAAACAGTCTAAGAATTATAGATAAATTTGTCATCTGATAGATTCAAAATTACATCTTAAATATTCTGATTGGTTCACTTAAGAATTATATTGTGAGTTTGGGGGGGTAACTTCCATATGAGTGCTGAGTCGTTTCTTATTCTCGATTGCCTTAAAGATAGGCCTAAAAATTTTAATTTTCCCGTAGAGAAGGGTCCAAAAACGAATGTTAGTAATACAGATTAAACTCTTTATGTGATTCTGTTTAAAGATCCGTAGTGAAGGGTCTCATTTCAGCAAATAGTAATCCCCGTAAAAATGGTGCTCAGAAAACCTCCGTGGCACTACCATGTCAGCCTATCGACCCAATTAACCCCCACCCCCGAGATCCAACTGACGACTTATGCAATTGCCAACAATCTTGAAATGAATTTGTGAAAACATTTTATGATTTGAAGTCTTCAAAATCTTTACCTGACCTTACAGAGACAATCTCCGACCACTATATCGATTTATAAAACATCTATAACTATGAAATTATCACCAAATTTCTGCTATTTCAGCCGTTTAATTGGCTAGAAATTATAGTATCAAAAAGCTAATTGTCTCAATTCAAAATGTCGCAGTTTGATGTTTTGTTAAAATGCGAATCGAAGTGTCTTGATGATTTAATTTCCAGCCAATCAAAAGACTGAATTATCATAATTTGGCGACAGTTCCTAAAGACTTACGTGATAACCAGCACCAATATAATTGTATTAGGAAGCACCTAATTGCGTTTGAAGCAATCAAACAAAAATTCAGAACATTGATAAAAAGTCATAGTGGACAGGGGTTATTGCAGATGGCACCAACCCCCACTTCAAAGCCCAATTTGTGAAAGTGATCTTTCCTTTCTTGACCTTTCAGAGACAAACTCGTATAGCTAATCATAAAGTGGACTCTCTATAACTCAACTCTCTAAAACTCAATTCTCTCCCTAACTCGAACGATTTTGCTGATACGGTGAACTAATAAACTCTCATAAAAAACTCTTTATTACTCGAATCTCTCTATAACTCGAACACTTTTTGATTCCCCCTCGATGTTCGATTTATAGAGAGTCCACTGTTATCGGTGTCCAACCGGTCGTTAATTCTTCAAAGAGCGGTGGTTAACGGTTGAAAAATAATTATTCGATTCCGAAAGAAAAATTATTCAGTTCTTCATATACAGCAGATCTAGATTGATCCATCCATATGGTAACAACATACAATAACCACAAAAACTTCTTCATTCCTCACGTAATATTTGTTATATTTTTACTTACTTAATATTGAATCATGTATAAAATATCTAAACCCTCTATCTAAATTTTCTTCGGCCGACTGACCCAGTTAGAAAATGTACGGTCGGAAACTGGAGATGCAACAAAATTTAAAACAGGCCAAAATGTCTTTATATATATATATATATATATATTTATATAATTAAAGAAAAGACATATAATATATAAAAGCAAAACCTTGCACCACATACTGTCTAGGACAGATCTGTTTATAATGTATTTATATTAATGTTTGAGTGCAGAAATTTTATTGTCGACTGAAATCATTACATCTCTGACATCATACCGAGCTGTTTGTATTGACGCAAATTATCTATTATGATTGAATGATTGGTTGTATAGACGATAGACAAGCATTGTGATCGTATGGGCCATATCCTTCTAGTCGTTTTTAAATTCATGCTTTTTTCTTTTAATATGTGTTTTTTGAGTAATTGGCTGATAATTTTAACAAAAAAATGTATCTGTGCTATGAAATGTGTATCCGATTTTTAGTGGGCATTAGGAGTTGCCTACAAATTATTGGTTAATTTTTCGGTTGATTGGTTCAAAATTGCATCCCCAAGAACCTGATTGGTTCACTTAGAATAATTTTTCGCGATTTTAAGTTTTGACAAAATCGTATGTTATAAACGGAACAAATAAATCATTGAAATAATGGAACACTTTTGAGGTGCGAAAATTCAATAATGGTGCAATACTACATGTTACATATGTGTCGTAAATGTTGATCCAACCCCAACCCCTAATTAAACCAATCGATTGGTTGCAAATTACATCATCAAGAATTTTATTTGATTATGTAAGCAGTAACGTTTTCAACATTTTGGATTTTAAAAAAACATCGTGACATTTTAAATTGAACCAATTAGCTTCTCGGTGCTGTAATTTCTAGCCAATCAAACGGCTAAAAAAGTCAAGATTTGGCGATAATTAATTCCTTAGCCTTATATATACTGCATCTATCGGGAATGTCTGTGTAAATTTATGAAAATGGTTACAAAAGAAAATGCGAGAGAGGAGCTTGCTCATTTCTTTGTACAGAATATGCATATAATTATAAAAAGATAAAAAGACAACAAATAGAAATGGGGGGAATCAGAACGCAGATATCATGCGGTTGGTGACGACAAACTAATGTTTCTTTTTAACTTGGCTGACTTAATGCATATTGCAAATCAACTGTTAGTCCCCACGCATTAAGACATACCCTTATACTAAAATTTGCAATGCCTTTATTTTCATGTATTATATCTATTTGATAGCTCTTTGCATATTACCTTGTAATTATATTTTAGGATTTCTTTTCTTGTAGCACTTTAATGGAATGATGTCCCAGAAGGAGCTTTCATTCGGCTAGTCTTATCAATATTGCAATTCTTCATAGTTGTTCTATGAAACGAAAATATCAATTGATCAGAAGGATATGAGACAGCCCGTGCAATGAATGATGATACGATGCTTTAAGTATTTCTCTACTCGCTATGCCATTTGTTTACTTTCTAAACAACTTCATTTATTCGTTTTAATGAAAAGAGACATTTTTGTCATTTTATTTGAGTGTAGTGTGCTCGGATGCATGCTACGATGGTATGTTGAATAAAGGGGAAGGAATGGGATTTTGGGGATTTAAGGACTATTTTAGTTAAGAATCAAGAACCAACAATTTATGATGTAATATTGTGCATATTGTCGTCTATGTGATATTATCATACAAACCTAAAAATATTCAATATATATACTTTTTTCATTAAAGTTAATTTAAAAGAACATTAAGACTGAAAATGGGCGGAGGTTAAGTATAAGGTTAAGGTTAAGGTATGCACTTATGACGGGACATTCATACCGATCAGTATACTTCAGAATAGTTGAAACTACCGCTAAATTAAAGTATTGCAGTTTTTGGAGCGACTGGGTATTGAACTCGGATCGCACGATGTGTTAGAAAAGCTCTTGCCTGGAGATCATTGCACAAGTTGAATTCTATCTGGAGTAGTAGTCTTCACAAGGACGCTATTTATAGCTACTACAGAAGAAATCCTATTATATGGATCTCCCACTTACAAAGAGTGAAAAGAAATCACTTGATGGTACTTACACTTGTACAGACGCGAAATGTCACACTTGACGCGAAATGACACTTTTGACGCAAAATGTCGCAAACTTGACGCGAAATGTCACAAAAAGAAATTCAATCATTAAGATGATAAAAATGACTAAATGAGATCAGACAGTGTAATATTCAACTATCAAGTCCAAATATATGTCTTTCAGAAATATATATTGACACAAAACTAATTAATTATGAATGAGATTTGTCAAACCTATACAGAAGTGGTTAAAACGAACAAAAATTATGTACAGATATTGACAATGATTCGTTATATCGATATACGCATACCTATTGACGCCGGACTAATTAATTGCACATGAGATTTGTCAAACTTATGAAGCATTGGGCGAAATCTTGGTTAGTAAGCAAAAAAATACTTTTCTCGCTCTCATTGTGTGATATTTGGTAGAATATTACGAATGTGTATAATCATTAGTCTCTCGTGACAAGGAATAATTTATATTTTTTATGAGCCGAATAAAAAAAGGCATATAATAAAAGCAGAATGGAAGTGGCATTTATTACGTATCCGTCAGTAAAAAGTGGTATCAAAAGGTTTGGCATTAATGTGCTGATT
>JAUKPT010003858.1:0-11635 GCA_032273505.1 Nanomia bijuga | reverse complement strand
GAGATGAAAGCGATCAAGTGTAAAAGAAACCATGAACGAGGGGAGAGGGAAGCTGCACAATGTCAAAGAAGTAAAGCAACTTGCTGCCAAAGAAATCTAAGACAAGAACTCTCCAATTTACTCGATAATGGCACGATTCGAAAAGAATCATTAAATAATAGACACAAAGAATGTATCTAGTACCACAATCTCGTACCCAGTGCGATTTTTTTGAGTGCACTCAAGGTAAAAATCGCACTGGGTACGAGATTGGTTGTACCATTCATCGCTTTTGTAAATATTTATTGTTAATTGTCGAGGTGGGCTCCCGAGGCAAGTTCTGACCTACGCGGACAGTTATAGGATTGTAAATGTAATTGCTAGAAGAGAAATATCAACAAATGTAACTCTTACGTACTTTCGATTGTTTTGATGACCCTTTTTCATTATTATCTGACGTTCAGAGGGGTGGGGCTGTCCGACTGTTCGTTTTTAGATGTTTTCGGATTCCTCATATTCGTATCAAATTTCATTATAATTTGACAACCTTTAATTTTAAGGAGTGGGGTGCTGGGTGTGGTCATTTTCTCATGGTTTTTAGATTTTGACATCATTATTTGTAAATTCCCTGTATCGGTTAGTATCTGTTTTAATTTTCAACTTGACCCGACAACTTTTGATTTTGAGGGGTGGATTTTGAGGGCTGTCTGTCAGTTTGTTTATTTTTAGGACTCGGGACCGTCATTTTTGAATTCCCTGTATTGATTTTAACAAGTTTTAGCTTAATCCGACGACTTTTAATTTTGGGGTGGGGCTTAGCTTTTGGGGGTCCGAGGTCTGGTAATGACGTCATCGATATACTCGTTAAGGTTCGCGCTTAATTACGATTATTCTTGGTAAAATTCTCGGGTTTCGGATGGCCTCGGGGAGGTTGCCGAGTTTGGCTCCACAAAAAAGTGACGCAGATGCGCCCTTTCCACACTACTGAGTATAAAGCCTCGCCAAAAATTTAATTCTAATCAAATAAATAACTTTTTAGTAATCTCCCGTTTTAATTATCACTCTGAGTATCAAATGAGTAGCACCGCTACTAGTAAGCTCGCGCTTTGCCTCGGACGATCCCATTCTTGACCGAAACAAAAAGTTATGTTCAATAAAATCGAAATGAATTTCTATTTTAGCATGAAAATGGGAATAGAAATAAAACATTTTTCTGCTCGGGTAGATGGCAAAAAAAACAATTTTGCTACTCTGAAGATTTACAGAATATAAACCACTGCGTCTGTTAATTATCTTCGTAATAGATCCTAACATCAACTAGACATTTTGTCAAGCAACCCCTTTTTCCCCGTGGAGATTCAACTTTTCTTAACTATTCGGAAAACTGGATATTTCGTCAAGCAAACACCTTTTTCTTCCCGAGAAAAATACAGCTAAACTACGTATTTTTGGACGTCTAAAGTTTTTTTCAGTCAAATTTTTAACCAATAGGCATGAAACAAATATCGCTGATTATTGATAAAACCAGGTTATCGAAAAATAACTTATATTACCCGCAATTAACCGGTGTCTTTTCTTGTTCATTCAAAAATTGTCGATTCGATTTATTTTTTACAATCGGAAAACGGTAAAATATTAAATATATTTATTGTATTGAGCCACAAGTAAAGTAGAAGTGAATATCACTATACTGAAAATGATAATATCGTTTTTTTCCTTAGTCTTACAAACACCCAACCTCGTTAAAACCCGGCATTATGATTCCGTTTCGGGATCTCCATAATTAATGGCCCTGCGACACACTGCATTTAATATTGATATATTCATAAAAATTACTTGATAGTTGATAGACAATCAAGGCGCACGCGTAACAATATTTAAAAAAAAATTATGGGCCTCATTTCTTGTGGTCTGCATACATCCTAGCTTTTCAGGATACTGAGAATATTCTGTGTTTCGAGGTTTTTTAAAAGCGTGCAATTCATGTTTATCCTTGTCATCTATCAAAAAACAAACTCAATTTTCGCGTGGATTTATTTTCGCGAATTGAACTTCATTCGCAAAAATAAATCCACGCGAAATTAAGAATATATTTTAACGTTTCTCACTTGTATAATAAATGTAATGAATTTGACATTTAAAAGCAAATGTACATCGTCGATAATTCTTCATTCGCGAAAATTAATCCACGCGACAATCCAAAAATGCCATTCGCGAAAATAAATCGCCACGCGAAAATAAATCCACGCGAAAATAAATCCATTTAAGGTAGATGAATCCATCGAGCAATGAATGAATATTATAGATCAGAGTCAGAACTAGCAGTCTAGCAATGTAAAATGAGTAGCGCCCAACAGGCTCAGGCCTAAAAATTATTTCTATGCACTCTTCGAATATATGTCCGATAACACATCACTTCAATTTGACCAGGTGCGGACTGGGAATTCGAGCATTCTGGCGTCGCCCGAGCCGTTTCCGAAATTTCATCATTTGTGCACTTTTTTCAATCAAAAATATAGACATACGGACATCTCGATATTGTCACTCAAATTTGGTTATTTGTCATAAGTGACGCAGCTAACTCTGCCATGTTAGTGATCGTTATAAAAGAATCATGAATTGCACGCATTTTAAAAACCTTAAAACGTTAAATTTTCTTTATGCGGTTCAATGTGTTGGTAAGCACGTCATCGTAATTTCCCTGGAATCGGAAAGAATGTACCTTTAAGTCGAAAATTGTCGCATCTGAATACTTCCGCGTCCCAAATATTTCACGGATTACGCGGTTAACATTGGTAGATTTCGCGAATTTTATTTTTGCTGTCCAGCTGGTTCATTAAAAAACGATATCATCATTTTAGACATCAAATTGTGACATTTTTAAATGAACCATTCAGATTCATCATTTTGCAGCATGAATTTTTTCAAAAAAACGTAAAATCTGTCAGACGCGAAAATATTTGCCTTTATTAAGGTAGGTCATTATACTAAGCTAAGAAAATATCTATTGCATCATACGCAGAATTATGAAATCTTATTATTCTTACTTGAGAAAATGGTCAAAAATTGGCCACCAAATAAGCGACCCAAATTTCATAAAATTAAAAGTTTAAAATTAAGAGTTTAAAATTTTATGAAATTCTATCGAAATTCTGCACTTTTGACGAATTATCTCGAGAACAAGAACTTTTTTAAAAGCTGTATGACAAGTTAATTTTAGAAAAAAAATGACGAATATTTTCGTAAAATGGTGGCAAAGCTTCGATTTTTCGAATTTTTCATGAAATTTTGCACCCTTTTTTTCTATTTTTCGGCAGTATCTCGGGAACAAAAAATTTTCTTCATATGCAGTTTTTTGTAAAGTGTTTAAAATATTAAAGGCAACAACTCCATATCAAAAACATGAAAAATGATCTTTCAAAATGATGGCAAAAATTTCAGAAATCGACATTTTTCCTTCAATGTTTATTTTGGTCGAGGTCGAGAAAAGTATGTTATAGAAACTTAATAAATACTTTCCACGATATTGTAAGGAATTTTTCATTTTTTGCATTCATACAGTCCAATCCTAATTTTATGCCCGATTATGGCACACAAATGAAGAATTGGGCCCTAAAATGGCCATTGACAAATAATGATTGTTCTCACTCTCAGATATGTCTCAAATATCTTTTACTACAGCAATCCAATTTCATACAATATAAATGGTTTTCTTAACATTTAAATGTCGATCTTTATTGAAATAAGCTATTTTGGACCCAATTTTGCTAAAAATGGATGAGGGCACAATCTGAATTTTCCGTTTTTTTCGTAATCACTGTTGATTTTTGTGTTATTCAAGTCAAAACTCAAATTTCTAAGGTTTTGCAGCCCCATTATTAAGATGATTAAGATTATTAAGATTATAAGATGACACCCTGAAACTCGGCCTCTAAGGGTTTTTTTTTAATTCAGACGTAGGGGTGGAAAGGAGTATGAGGGGGAGTCAAATTATTTTTAAAAATTTTGAGGGGGGGGGGGTCAAATCATTTTGCTAATTTTTAAGGCGGTTCAAATATAAATGCTAACGATTCATTGCAATTTTAATGTTTTCATATTTCTAGTCTAGGAGTGTCTGGAAAAGTCTTGAAATTTGAGAAAACATTGTGTTTTTTTCATTTCTTATTTATAAGAAGTGCATTTTAGGCATTTCAGAGCTCTGATTTTCAGACCATAATGAATGATAGGACATTTTAAAGTTCGAGTATTTTTCCAAATATAAGTTAATCTTACCAGTATAGCCGCAGCACGACTCGGCAGCCATGTCATTTTCTCGGCATTCCTTCCTAGATGACGAAATAAACGTGATTTCTGCTGTCGACTAGTTTGGCAGATCTTTACCTAAGATTTTGTGCGGCTCGGAAAGTTTTAAGATTATCGAGCTCTGGTCTGTGATATAATACAGTAGTGTAATCTGAAATTACCTTAAATTCAATGGGATAAGTCTGGAGAAATAGTATACTTTTCAAAGTAGATGACTAGAAAATTCCGAAAATTGGCACTAAAAATTCTTCCCAGCCCTGTATAGCGAAAGTGTGCGTTGCTCTTGTTTTCTGGCAGTAAAAGTTTGTGAGTATTCTTTAGTTGTATTTAAGAGCAAGTATTCCGAATGTCAGGATTGTACGTTGAATAGTTCTTAAGATATAAAATTCTGACTGCAACATATTAGGCCTTATGTTAAGATGGGCATATGAGGTCTTGATTTTGAGTGTGCAGGCCTGTAAATAAGGACTTTTTGTGATGCGTCCACTTGACGCGTCAAATATTTTTTTGGCATCCCTGAACTTTTACCATATCCAAGGTCTCTTGGACTGCTCGGGAAACCCCTGGATAGAGGGAACCACCACTGCTACTTAATATAAAACAAATATATAATCGCAGTTCACTAGCAAATGAAATAAGATTGTTCTAATTAAAAACAGGTAATGCCTAGTTTTATCCAAATACAAAATCTTTTTTTAATCTTTCTTTGACGTAAATAGTAAGCTTTAAAAAAAATTCATTAAAAATCCTCGAGAGAAGCCTTAGAGGGGGTTTGGGGGCGTTGTAAGCCCCCCAATGGGGTCCAGGGAAACTATTGAATTCAAGGGTCATTTTGAGCTATTTGGAGTAGTTTGAAGTTTGTTTGGGCTATTCTTAATGGTTTCATTGAAATCAATTAATGTCAGTCAATAACGTTATTGTCAAGAAAACTCTTAAAAATCTTGAAAAATTCCTACAAACTGGGAAAAACTTTTAAAAACCCAAGAATTCCTGGTTTAGAACTTGCATCCCTGAACTTTTACTGCCACGTGCGCGGGTGTCTAGGTCTGCTCGGGATATGGGAAACACCACTGCTACTTAATATATAACAAATATCATCTTAATCGCAGTTCACTAACAAATGAAATAAGATTGTTCTAATTAAAAACAGGTAATACCTAGTTTCATCCAAATACAAAATATTTTTTTAATCTTTCTTTGACGTAAATATAAAGGTTGAAAAAAATATTCATTAAAAACATTATGGTTGCTAGAACCGAAACATTAGACTTGGAAGTAAATTGAAAGAATGCAAATAACGTGCCACCTAAACCACCAGAACATATTCAAAAAATGTATGAAGTGTTCCAACTAATCATATTTATAAAATAGGTAAGATGTAGTTTATATCAAACTGGTGAAAGAAACAGAGGAGAAACTCAAACAAAATAAAAACATAAAAACAACACCAAATTTTAGAGAATTTATAGATCTATTCTTTACTAACTACCAAATAAATATTCCAAAAATAATTATATTTGTCTTTTAGTAAATATAGCTAGCTATATGTACACGTAATAATACATTTAGTAGGTACACAAAATATTATTTATTCAGGAGCAACGTTCTTTACTCGTAAACTGATCGCATATTAATCTTGTAACAAAATAAAATGCAAATTAATATAAATAAATAGTCGTGTATTTTTGTATTTCTTTTCTTTTACTGTTGAGATGTATCATCGCAATATACATATATGTATATATGCGTACATCAACGTATATGTATAAAGCTCAATAGTAACAGTGGCAACAAAACAACAATATTGATGAAAAATATCGACTATCCATTATGAGAAAGTTCGTGATAAATCCTCTTCTCTATTATAATAGAGCAGATTTCATCTCACTATAGATTCCTTGTCATACCGATATATTTATTGCTTTACATATAAAAAACTGAGAATCAATTAAAATAAAAACATTAAAAATATTTTTGTGTTTAATTGTTTTGCAGCGAGGGATTTAACTTTAATTAGTAGTTTAGTTACTCATCTGTGTTTATTAACATATTTCTAAACGAATCGCGTTTTCACATAAATACGTATTCGTAATGTAATACGAGAACAATCTTCTTCTAACTGCTATACATTTTTACCACAACAATTTCTTCCCTGAAGTTATAATTCTGTATTTTTCATCAAACCTTCAAACTAAAAAAATTATATTTATTAATTTTTTAAGTCATACTGAAGACGAGAGAATCGTATAATAGTTGACAGGTGTTTTATTTGAATTGTGTGTGTGTCTTTGAAAAAAAAATGTTCATTGAATCTCAAGCGCATTCAAGTTATACAAAGTTAACACGAGAGGAGGTATAATCAGGAAAACGTTGTGAAGTGTGTAGATAAAAAAAACTTCTTTTATATACATCTTTTGAATAGGCTATTAAAATTATAATGGTATGTTGGAGAGATGTTGTAGTGGTCGAAAAAAGAATGTACTGACAAGTTGTTGCTGATTATAATTCATTATTATGATATTTAAAAGTATATGTATGTGTGTATTTCTACAGCATTATAACTTGAATTATTAGAGTGGAAAATATATTGTAAAAGAGAGATATTTGCGAAGATATTGAGTTACCAAAGGGATTTTTGATTAGCTATCGGTGATATAATTTTGTTGAAATAGTGGCGTTACTAAAGAATATTAAAGTGCTTAAAAGGCGTTGGATATTGAAGAATACTAGATTTTAATATGTCGATCATGGTAGGTAGTGTGTATATCGAAAATGATATTTTTTCTTTCCCTCGCGTCATAAGAAATATCAAAATCCCGAGATATGTTTTTTTCTGTTAGTGTTTTCAATGACAAAACTGTCCTATTGATGCTGACTAAACAAACCATCCGAAGTCATAACTATTCGATATCTACACGTATCGAAAAATAGGTACCCAATTATAATTATATAATTGTACTTAAAATAACTAAAACTTAAGAAAAATATAATTTGCCTTGATCAAGGAATAGCATCCAGAAAAGCGGGAGAGCGTGGCGGATTTACATTTCATTTCGAAAATCCCCTGATCCTACGCAAGATACAAAAATGTAAAGTATTGCGAATATCTTTTTACTATCTATATCATTAAGCTATAAGTATTGACATAAACAGGTTAACTTATGACATATAGATTGTAAAACGTATAAAGCGCGTATACAGCCATTTATTCAATATGTGTTATCTATAAAACGTTGAAAATCACTGAAAAAAGAATACTGATAGAAATTATATCAATCGAAAAACTATTTCAACCTAACTTTCGTTTGCTTATACGTTCCACTGTGTAAATACTACTATCGAAAAATACATCACTGAAACTAAACAAATCTTACTACTTCCTAAACATTAATATTCGTTTGCTAGTTGTCTTTATTGCTTATGAAATTAATGCTAAAACCTAATATAATGTTTCATAAATAAATCCATGTAAATCTAATAATATGATTTTCGAGATCCAACGAACAAAATAGACCGAAGATCTATCTAAAAACAAAACAAAACACTATTTTATTTTTTTATTGTGTCTTCGTCAACAACATTGCTCAAGATGTTCATATATCCGTATATCGTACGAATTTCTTTCGTGAAACAATTTGAAAATAGTTTGCTTATATTTTAGTAACATTTCGGGATACGTATAGTATATAGTGGTTTAGTAGAGAAAATTATTACTTTGTTGAGATTAATCATAATTATTCTTGTTCGAATTTTGTACAGTTTACGTTGAAAAGTTTTCATTTCATTTGCATTTATACGTGATATAGACAACACTATCACTATGAAATTATTTTATAAGCGTTGTCTTTGTCCTTAATAAATCGACCTTCGTGAAGATATTTTGATAAAATTCGGACCAATAACCTGGTAAAGTTCTACTTTTCGTCTTTTTACCATATCAATGTTTTCCATTAAACAGATTTTTCAATAATTTAAGTTGTAGATAGCGATGTGGATTTATTAGAATATGGTCAGGTTTTTATAAAAAAGTAAACATTTCCGGCCATTGTTGGTACATAGCGTATTTACAAGGACGGGTATTAATTGAAATGTGCTATTACGCGTAGCATCAAATAAACGAGAGTCCTGGAAAAGTCTTTCTAAAAGCATTTGAATACTTTTCATGGTTCTTTTTGACATGTTTAGGTAACCTGTGACTTGAACTCACATTAGTATAACGAAATTGAACTGGTAACAAAGTCCGTATTTATCACATATTCGGTGTGTTTTTCATCTTTGCTTATTTTGTGTATAAGTTTTAGAATATACTATTAAATTCAACTCTTAAGTTTCTGTTTTACTTTTCCTAATATAATAACTAAAATAAGAAACATCAAAACTTATATGAAAGAAGTAAACGATTTTCGTGTAAATTTTGCGCTTTTTCATCAAACAGTTTAAGAGTGTTATTTTACGATCATTAAATACTTACTCATATCGCTTTGAAGGTTTTTGTTTTTAGCAAAATAATTGTCGTAAGAGCAATTTCCGTCGAATAGCATTTAGGATTTATTTTTGTTTTTTCATAAACAAAGTAATGATATTGAGCGGAACTATAGATTTTTAATGATTTAAACGATGAAAAAATTCCATTGGAAATATTATATTGTAAAGTAAAACTAATCTCGTCACAAAATATGTTGTTTAAGATTTGTTATTTTTTCTTTTCATAAAAAAGGCGTAAAAATTGATAAATCCTTTTAACGCAATAGATCTTATTTTGTTTGTATAGAATAATTTACCTCTTCTATTCTATTCGACTTTCTCTGTACATATTTTTAATTAAATCGATTTGATTAATTTAAATTTGACGTAAATGTGTTTTGTGTTTTTTAAAATAGGAACATATTCGTACAGATATTTGGAAAGTTATATAGTTTCACTCCTATCAGCTAGATTTCGATGTTGTTGTCATTTTTATCAGATAACCGTGTTCAAACGATGAATATGTTTTTATAAAATATTCCCTGTTTCAACTTAAAAATGTTTCGTAAAATTAAGATTCAGGAAAATGCTCGTCGCCAATTTCAATAAATATTATATTTTTTTATCTTATTTTGTCCACGAAGATAAGTTATTTATTTGTTCAGGATATTGCGATAAATATATGAATTTTAACTAGATCCGGTGAAATAGTGAGCTAGAATGAGTTCAAACCAGAACTATGTATACACATAAATTATTTCATAAGATCTCATGATTCGATGGTTAGAATTTCAATTGTGATTTTTTTTAAGTAAAGATAAATCTATACAAGTGTTTTATAAAGACGATAAACAACGAATAAGAGAGTTAAAACTTTCTGATAGGTTGACGCAATTTTAATACAATTTTATTGCAAGATCTTTTAAAAATGATTTTTTTGTTAAAACAACCTCTCGATGTTATCAATTTGAAAACAGTTTTCATATGTGTTGATGAGAAATGACCAAGTTATATAAACAGAAAGATATGAGTTGATTTTGACCTCGTTTGACTCAATAATATTAACGTTACAAAACATGATATAACACAGGGACAGTCTTATGGTCCCAGAAACGAGGATAACGTTATGTGCGCGTATGAAATATATAACTTCTTATATATCCTTTTTATTGATATTCGATGTAACTAGAAAATTAGTGGTAGGAAATATAACGAGCTTCCGATCCTTTAGAATGAAAAGCATTTTAAATCCAAGATTCATATTGATTACAGATATGAGTAGCTATATGTAAAAGCTGGTGCTTGTCAATATTGTTGTCACAAAGAAGGCTTTTACTAAATATAATTTTGATGAGTTGTCACATTTTAGGCTATTTTTGAATAGATCCAATAAATAAGCCATGCATACATATAATGTAATATTACACCTAAAAGTTTGTATCGAATTCTAACGAGGCGATGGATATTCGGAATAAAATACGAGCGCTGTATAATTTCCAAAGAAATGCATTTACACCATTTAGTTTTACTTCCATGTCGATGGGTTTTTTTAGAACGCAAAATATACGTTTTGCGACTAATAATCAAAGAAAAAAATATAGAGTAATAGCAACAAAAATCATTATGAAGTTACTTAGCAACTAAGCGAACATAGAAATAAGTTTTCGCTCTAGTTACCTTGAAATCAATTATAATAAATATGAGTTCGTTGTCTGGATCTAAGTAGTAGTTAATGTTTAATCGAGATCAATAATATTATTATAAAACATTCTGTGAGATATATATATATATATGAAAACAATTATTCATTTTATTCCTTTAAAATGTATAAATATCTCATTCGCCGGTCAACCGACGTGAATAGAGGAAGCCCTCGTTGCATATATTTAATTTTCAGAATAAACTCGCCTCGCGAGGTGTTTCTCTCTTTTTGTTCCCTTTTGATTTCGGTGAATAGGTTCGAAGAGAAATGGTATCGTTTACGCTTGTATAGTTCGTCGTTTCGCTTCAATGATTTCGATCTGTAAAAGTTTAATAACGTGAAAGAAAAAAAAGAATTCTGAATTTGCTCTCTTCTCTTTCTCTAGTTATTCATCAATTTATAAAATTTCATGATAGAATCAAGTTTCATTTATCGATCCAAATTTAGTCGGCCAAACATTAAGTTAGGGGTTGTCTACAAATTATGGTAAAATATGCTGATTGATTGGTTGAAAGTTAAATTATCTAGAATCCAATAGGCTGATTTCAAAATTTCATCATTTGATATTTTTAAAAAGTTAAAAACGATAATATAATTTTTTAGTGAACCAATCAGATTCTAGATGATGTAATTTTAAATCAATCAAACGGCAAATTTTACTGTATATTGTAGACAATCTCTTACCTAGCCAAAATTTAATCATTTCAGGGACGACTAAGTTAAGATTGATAATATGATTTTTCATATTGTTGATAAATATGGGCCTTTTTTTTAACGCCGGCCCAAATTTCACATCGGCCCCATTTACGCCGGCTCTCACTACCTTTTATTCATCAAAAAGCGGCGTAAAGTAGAAAAAAATAGCTGGATTAACGACGACGTTATTAAAGCCCATAAGGTAGCTTGTAAAAGCCTTTATATATTCGACATGTTTTATGAAGATTTAAATTAAAATATCCTCCTAGCATTGGTTCTCGCCATTAAATGATGCTGGCTGGATAAAACTTCGTGGGGGTCTAGTTCTACCTTAGTAAATTTCGAAAATATACCTTTGACCCCAGGGTCAACCAAAAAATGCTGACGTCAGCTTTATTTTAGTCTTGTCAGCAAGAAAATGAAAATTCAGTGATTTGAAGCATGAAAACGCATATTTCAGAACATATCTCAAAAACCATTCTCTAAAAGAAC